>JNEV01001255.1:0-63410 GCA_000697495.1 Saksenaea oblongispora B3353
TTCGAAAAAATTGGAACGAGCGAAAAAGGTAAAACGTCCCTTTTTCTTGTTCTCGTGTATGTATTCAAATTTTGTTGTATAGAACACAGAGCTTGGTCGAAACGCAACAACTGCCGAGAAGATTCTTCGTGATAACACAACTTACCACGCAAAGGATGCCGGTGACTTGGTGGAACGTTATGGTAAAATACGAAATCAAGTTTCAACTTTACGACAGTTTTATGGAACCAAATGGATTCGACGACAGCAAAGGTGGCTACTTTGGCGCAAGACCCAGGTCCTCGACAAAATGATCGTAACAACAACGTGATAGCATGAAACCAATAATTCGAGCCATTGGACACGCAGGGACAGGGGTTGGAACGCGAATCAAAAGTCACCTCAGATATGGAGGCAAATGGCATAGACGACTTTGCATGCAACGCAGTATTGTTCTTGTTACGAACGAGAACCGCACATCGATGACATGTCCTTTCTGCGGGGGTCGTATAATCCATCCGAAGAAAAGAAAGAATGGAAAGACGATGACAAATAATGGCACCTCTTGCTGTGTCAATCGAAATTGCGAATCATATCAACAATGCAAAAACTCGTTTGGACGCGATGCACTATCCTGCACCTGTATTGCACTTCGATGTTATGGCCAAATAACGAAACAAGATGTACGCTTTTGAGTTACGTTTATTCGTTTTTTTATTCAACTTCTTGTACAAAGCCCATGCCATGATGGTGTGAGGTGGCGGCACCCACAGCGTGGTGACAACAGCGTTGCGTAAGTACATCAATAAGGAATGATTGAGAATACTCATTTTGCCGCTTTCATTTTTTACATATTACTTGGTCTATGTGCCTTCTATTGCTTTGTCTTGACGGCATTCTGCGATATCTTTTATTTTGTATTGCGACATCGTTTCTGTTGGTGTTGCGACATCTTTTCTGTTGGTGTTGTGACATCTATTTCCAAATAAAGTGTATATTGTGAACTTGACTTCATAAAGTCCGTTTTTCTTATTCAGTTGCGCCAGTTGAACCAGAGTATGACGGTCACATGTATGCTGGATCACACAAATACGGTATGGGTGTCCGTAAATGTGAGGACAAAATGCTGTCGCACATGCAATTTTCTATTAGATTCTTCTTTAAGCGTAAGTTATCGATTCAGAATAGCTACTGCTTCTATCTTGATGATGTTGATCTAGTAATCGGTATATTAGGTTTTAATTACCATCAGGCCGCATGTTCCAGGTGTGCTCTAAGACCGTAGTAGGTATAGAATAATGATTACAAGGAGCCGTAAAAAAATTGTCTATTTTTTTTCGCAATAAATGGAGAACAGACATATATACCAGTTTATTAAAAGGAATACCGGTGACTTCTTTAGGAACTCCATTGAAATTTGCTTATTCTCTGTCAAATGCCTTTCAAACGATGAGTAAAAATAGAGTTTTCAGGTACAAAAGATTTACCTTCATGAGTGTCTCGGATAGGACGCTAACTAAGCCATAATAGGGAAGAATATTGCGTCGAGTTGCACACACGCCTAATAAAGGCATTCGTACTACACGACATGCACTTTCATGTGCAGTAGTAAAGTGCTTCCAACAAGCATTGTCAGTCGTGCTTATGACAACGCTTGTTGACTTCGTTTTAACGTCCAATGCGGTAATAGCTTCCTGAGACGCGCACCGTGGAAGTATTATGAACGATTCTGAACATGTGGAAACCTCTCCCATATCCAATATTCCACCTTCGGAAGAGCAACTCGAAACGCTTTAAAGCGAGTTTGCCGGAAAAATTGGGCTCGAGGAGCAGAAATATAGAGACCAAAGAGCGGAACTACCATATGGGATCTTCACTGAGATAAAGCACTCTACCAAAACCGACTTAACAATGCAACATCAAAAGATATGCAAACCATATACTATAATACACAAGAGGCGACTGGACAGTCCCAGAATCTAACAACAAACTCTTCATTAATGACCTCAAGAAGTACAATGTGGATTCCAATCAGATAGTCTCGTCCAGATATAAAGCCGCTGAAAAACTACACGTCGCAGCAAGGGCAGCAAACGAAATCTATGATCAACAAATATTACCTCAAACGGAGAAATCATCCTACAAAGCATCGAGCAACTCAAACATCTGGCAATTTTTAGCTTTGTTTCGACAAAGGAATTCGCCACAAAAGCATTACATCTGCCAAGCGCAGTAAGATATCTCGACGAAAAACGAAGATTGATGAAGAACTGGATAAACAGGTCGAAAGGTCTCGTTCATGTGCTGCTGTTAACGAAGAGTGGCACAAGAGAATTAGATATACAGCTGATTCTTTTGTACGGATGCGTATTTTAAAGGATGTAGTTTCATCAGGAGATAGTTGAGGAGGGTTCCTATCAGATGCCTTTAAAGTTGCAGAATGTTCACATCTTCATGGAAGTCGTAAAGAAGCAGTTAAAGCCGAAATTCGGGGGTCATGTTGATTATACACTCCACAGCAAATAGTGAAGCTATCCAATTTGGCTGACATAAGGCGAAGTCTTTGTGAAGTATTTGAAGGTTTAACCACACCAGACTCAGCGCTAGATTAACACTTAATCAATAAATGCTATTTGTCGTTGGAAAAACTAGAGAAGCGGCCTGCTGCAAGAAATATGATTGAATTATAGCTTTACAGAAGGAGTGAGTGGGAGAGAATGCAGGATGTAGAATGTCTATAAATCACTAAGCGGGACTAACCGAAAAATGTCAGTGATATGAATTTTTACCAAAAATTATAGTAAATCCTTGTGGATCCCGCATTTGTAGCGGTGATCTGCGTAGGTCGTCGGAACTGATCCGGATGCCCGTGCATGTACCTGGAAAGTTAATTATTCGTCCATCTTTAGAACTAGAACTTTACATCTCGCCTCTTCAAGCTGCTCCAAAGTCTGTTTATTACTGTCTTTCGATGACATATATAACGATACCCATTTTTCCTAAACATTCCTGCCCCGAATACAAGTAATGGCATAGTGCCATCACTGGTTGGATTCGCTGTACGACTTCTCGGAATACAAGAACGTACAGCAAACATCAGCTGTTGAGTCATACCATCAAATGAAAATCAAGTTACCACAGTTTCAATAGCAATGTGTTCTGTATAATCGCAATATCTTTTTAGCATTTTGGCCATCGTGTGTGAAATACTCAGTGATGTCATGTTTCAGATAGGTTCCTTTATAAACAGTTCAGGCGCGTTGTTTTTTTTTTCTTTACGTTTTGCTGCTTTTGCTTTTGTTACTTTTTATTTTTTTCAAGTGCATTGTTCTTTCAATGATCCTCACATAATAACTTCATTCCGCACAGGTATCTAAACTCTCTTCGTTGCTGCTACTTATTCTTTTTTGCTTTTCTTTTGAACTTTTTTTTAAGTGTGCTGTTATTTCAAAGATCCTCTCAAACTAGCTTCATTCTGCACAGGCGATTACAAATCCTTTTTTTCCTTACCTCAAGAGAGCACCAGCGCTCCTAATGGAGTGCGTATGCCTTGGATTGGGATACGGTGTCTGTAAGTGGTTGATTTTGTTTTCAATGGACTAGTGCATATTGACAACTTCCAAAGTAAGCATGGTGAGCCAATAAGAGCAAAGTTTCCGTACGGACATCTAATTTGCTAAAGTTATATTCTCTGTAATGTTATCAACTCTTCTCCTTACAGAGAGTATTTCATAGCGCGCCCACTGTAACAGGCAACATCAAGGTATATATATCATAGTGGAAGTGGCGACATCTGTCTTCCACAGCTCCTTGGATACCCTTGATGCATTGACTACCAAGAAGAATCCGTGCACATTTAGCGCGTGTCAGCTCCTCGTTTTGGAACAACAGCATGATCCCGTCCAAATCGCCTCGCCCGCCTATATCCACTCTTTGACAAATAATTGATAAATCTCATAACAAGAATGCCGGCACAGCATCTCGTTATTAGCATGCTTATCACTCCCTCCCCTTTCATGATATCCTTGACCTGATGCTGTAAATAAAACCACCAGCCTATCCATTCCAAAATTGATTGTGATCAGCCAACGATATCGCTTGTTGGAAGTATCGTACCAAAAAAAAAAAAATAGTGTACTGATCTCAAAAGAGGGAATTAATACTACAGGTGTATTTTACGGTAGAATATTCTGCAGGAAATCCACTCCTTAGACCGTTTATTGAGCTATTTTTTACCTGCTCTAAATAAATTTTGTGTCCATAGAAGGATCAAGTTTGCGCTGAAAGGGAGAGAAGTGTGCGCCGTTAGTCAATAAATTAGGCGGGAAATATATTTCACTTACAGCAACTTGGTCCTCCAGCGGACACAGAGTGCATAAAAAATCCATTCATGGTCAGTAAATGGAAGGGTATTTGACGTCTTTTAACTTACCCCCAAAGGGTATTCCCACATGATTGTGGGGACTGGTGCCGCACCTTGGACCAGTGGGCCCAGTAAAAAAGCGAACGGATAACATCATTTCACTTACCAAATAGGGATGCCCTAGTCACTCAGCCAAGGTGGTCCGATCAGAAGCCTTGTAGGCTAAAATATAAACATCAAACATGAGTTATCCTGTACATAGTATCAATTGAAGCGCATTTGAAAACTGAGCCAAAGAGCGAAAAAGGTGCAGCACCTTTACTTTTAAGTAGTTCAGATCACTAAAACAGAAGTGACAGTCATTGATAGGAAATCGATGCATGCCTCACCAATGATTGAGCCTGACAGAAGATCTGGAACTATATGGAAAGGAGGTGACCTTTCAGACCATTAGGCATCTTATAACCAAACGTATATGTCATTGTTCTATTGACGCAAAATATATATTGAGAAGCGCAAATATACCCAATGCTGCAGCGCGAAATATTATAAAGGTAGCGCAGAGAAATATTCAAAACCAGTAAAAATGCGAATGCACTTACAGCTGAAGTGCAGTGTCTATGAAATATTGGTGTGACGTACCCACATGTTGAGCACTAGTTTTTAGCGGCGACGCTTTTCCTTCAGCTCCAGCGTTCCTTTCTTCCTTTCTTTATGGTAGACAAAGTACCCAGTACTGGGACAAAAACAGGAACAGCAACGACAGCAAAACGAAAGTCTGTGCTTGGGGAACTGGGTATTAAACCTAGTGGCGGAGTGCAGGCAACAGGGAAGTCAACGACTTCAACACTGAAGCGGGCACATACAGTGACAGGCGCTGCTGCCAGCTCTGCTCGCTCTACCACTGCATCATCGGCGCAGAAACCGGGATCCACCCGACCTCGACCTTTGTCAGTTGTCTCAAGCTCACCATCAGCCGGTGTACCGGCATCGCCTCAGCGATCCACGAGTTCATTAAGCCGAACAAGTAACTCATCCACAGGTAGTGCCACGAGCAAGACAGTTCGCAAAAAGACAACTACTCCAACGGTTACATCAACTACAAGTGGCTCGCGCAATGCTCCAGTAGCATCACCCACCACTCCGACACCTCTTCCTAAGCGGCGATCAGTTGTTCCCACTACATCAAGTCAGAAACAGCAGCCTACTTCGCCTCTCGTTCGAAGATCTTCTGTTATCGCTTCATCCACACCTGCTGCGACGAAACGAAAGTCTTCTCCTGCCGGACTAGAGTCTCTTCAAGAGGTGAAGACGCTTAAGGACAAGGTTTGGTTAGCAGTAACATGAGACAGCGAAATATTGAAAGAATAGAGTATTACAGTTGGCGGAGAAAGAAGAACTGGTCAAACAACAAGAGAATACGCTGAACGAACTGCAGAGTAAGATTGATCTGTTGGAAAAGGAACGAGCAGAAAGACAAGCAGAATCACAGACGCCATTACTATCTTCTTCATCCCATTTAATACCATGCGAGCTGTCGGTAGATTCTGAAAGTTTCTATGAAACCAAGACAAGAGTTTTGGTAAGGGAATTACACGAGGGTTATAGGAGTTCGTTTTTGTCTGACAGAAAAAAAAAACAAAGGCTGACAAGGAGGTGATCCGAGTGGGTGTGGAAAAGAAATCGAACCAAGCGGACGCAGAAAACAAGGAGGTAACAAAAGGAAAAAGGAAGAGCAAAATGTATCTCATGCTATGCGAAGATTGAGCATATTAGAGATCAAGTTAAACAAGAGTTAAAGGTAAATAAGATGCTCATCAGTTTACACGTTTGATTTAAAGTTGTCACAGGAAGAAATCAAGGCAGAAATGAAGGCAGAAATTTCTCAATTACAACAGACAATAGACGAAAAGGAAAAACAATTGGAACTATTAAAAAAAGAATACGAACAAGAGCGTGAACAAGAGCGCCAAAAACTTAAGGATGACCATGAAAAAGAGTTAACTGACCTCCGAGAGGCTTACGAGGTTTGGAAATTTTCATCGCTTTTATGAATGTGATTCAAACTGGAAGAGTTCTATTAGGCAAAAGCAAAAGAGGCCGCTGAATCTGCTAAAGAGGAAAGGGAAAGAAGCTTAGCTCAATTAAAACAGGAGCATGAGATAGAAAGAGCCAAGTTGGAAAAACGAGTGGAGGAAACTGACCAGTTGCTGAAAGAGTCACGTAATGCATCTCACATTTTCAAGCTGGAGAAACAGCTGAGTGAGGCACATGCATTATTCGAGGAACACAAGCGTGAGGCCCAACAGGCAACCGAGAACTTGGAACGCCGGTTCCGTGACGAAATACAACAGCTGCAAAATGGAAGCGACGATACAGCTGAAGTGTGGCTTGAGAGGAGCCGCGCATCACAGAGAGAGATTGACCGTTTACATGAAGTTCTACGACGTACGGAAGAAACACATAAACACAATATGGACGAGGCAGAAAAAACATATATGCAGAGCTTAGATGAGTGGAAAGAAAAATGCGAGGCCCAAGAAAATGAGATGGACTCGCAGGCGCAACGGATCACGTCTCTGCTATCTCAAATAGATACGTTGCATAATTCTCTTGAGGAAGCGACCATCCGTCTTGAGGAGCATACGTCCAAGATATCAAAATCGAGAGAAGATGCTGTACAGGATGCAGATAAATCTCTTCACCGGGCGTGTGAAGAGCGCCTACAAGCTCGTCAGCAAGACATTGATGAGTTACAGAAACGCATTAGCGAACTCAAGGAGGCTAATGAAATTCAATTAAACCGATTGGGACAAGAAAAGGCTCGAAAGCTGCAAGGGCTCCAAGGAGAACTCACAGCATTAAATGAGAAGTACGAGAACAATAGCAAACTTCATGAGGTAGGTGTCAGCTCACGGAAACGGACCTCTGATTTTGGCGGTATGATATATTAGGAGAGACTTCAGTCTATTGTGCAGCAGCATAAACAAGAGCTTGCAGTATTGTATCAGCAGTATCAGCATCTGGTGGATACAAAAGATCATGAAATAGAAGACTACGCTTATCGTCTCAAAGCCTTGTCAACAACGAGGCAGAAAGAAGTAGAGCAGTTGAAGATCGAGTCAGCGCAGAAGGCTGAGAAATATGAGCAAGAAATCGAAGGATATGAGGTGAGTTTCACATTATCAAAAAACATTTTCCCTCCTTCTTTTTCGTCTTTTCCTTCTATTTATCGATTTCTCTATTTATTCTCTCTTCCTTCTTCTTTTTCTTTGCGTTGAAGTACTACACTCTAATGATTTGAATCCTATATAATTCCTCTGTAAAAAGACAAAGCGAAACCTCTTCCTGTTTTCCGCCATCCCCCTTTCACATCCAACCTACCTTCTTTTTTCGATTTTTATTCTTTGCTTTTATAGAAACGTATCCGAGATTACGACGAAACTATTCAAGGATGGGAGAATCATAGGATTGCAAACGACACGATCCTGGAACAACTTAAAAAGGATTATACTGCTACTCGCGATGAAAATGAACAATTATCGCGGTATGTTTACGGTGACCTTGGATATTGTTCTTAACCACATGTACGTTTTAGTTTGATTGCTCGGCTGCAAGGCGAAATCCATAAATGAATACCCCCCACCTCATTACTACCCTTATTCTCCACCTATAGAATGGAGGAATGTAATACCCTTTTCTAACGTAATGGATAAAGTTTTATTCTCTTCTATTATTATTATTATCAAACGTATGATCGTCAGATACTCGACCGATTTACCGAGAGAAAAAAGGATATACAAGTCACGGGAGGAAGGCTGCTTGATTCCCATGGTTTATAGATCGACTGCGTTAAGTTGTCTTGATTTTAACGTCCAGAGCGCGAGAAATTGTTCTAAAGCTTTGAATCACTAATAACGCGGGAATCTGATGGTGTGCAAATGAGTTTCTCTATTTTCTTTTCTGCACAGCCAAACTTACCACTAACCACGGCGAATTGAACGCAACAAAGTAGACCCAAAAGTATAACGGGTATGGATTACAGTTTTCAAAACCTCCGGGAAGATCGTGGAGAAAGTAGAGAGAAGTACTGTAAAGGTGTGCCATCGAGACGATAAACTGCCATAAGTACTGTATTTGGGATCGACGCCAGATATGCCATGCTGCTATCAAGCAAACTGGCCCCCATAGGAACTTTGAGTGCGTTGATAAATATCTGCAGACGCGTCAAACTATTCCTTACCACCGTGATTTGCTCCAAAGTAAGCAAGTTCGGTTCGCTATACAAGTAACGCGAGTCTGAGTGCGCATACTCCTTCCATAATTCAGCTAATAGATCAGAGCGTTGAGAAATGCTGCGATGGTAATGCAGCCAGTAACCCTCGAATCCGCAGTGCATCATGCCGCAGATGACAAACCATGCGATGCGCAGCGACTCCGAGATGGTCAACCGCCTGTTTCTGGATAGAAAATAACATGTCATGGCAACGATGCTAACCATCCCACCGACAGTCATGAGAAGGTGCGACATGGGGATGACATTAGGCACGTAATTTGGCAGTTCAAGTGTCCGCGGATAATAAGGATGATTGGGCATGTAAAAAGAAGAGGTGTTTTTATTTTTCTAGAACAGATTCTCCGGGTTTAAGAACGATACTTTCAACTGCGTTCAAGACAGCAACGGTTTTCTCCAACACCTGTTTCTTCACTAAGACGTAATCTGTATCAAACGTACTGACAGCGAAGACGGCAATCCCATTATCACGAAGGGGATCGATAATAGTTGCTAGGATGCCTACTAGCCCAAAATCCATTTGGGCATCCACTTGCAAACAACGCCAGTCAGTCTCTTTCTTTGACGCCGCCTGTAAGTCGGGTGAATCCACGTCGGACGGAACAAGTAAAGATAGTTCAGATGCCGTTTTGGACAAGGTGTACCACGGGAGTTCGAGTAGGCTGTGAGAGGGTCTGTAGTCTCGGCTCCATTGATAAAGAGTAAACTCGTCTGGTAAGATGCGGAGTGTGATCGTCATTGGGAAGAAAGACAAGAAGTTCTCGCGGTCCTAAACAGACCTCAACTATTTATCGGCCATAAAAATATCAACCGAGCAAGCGGAGAAAGCTGCCATCCCTACCTTCCACTACGTCTTTTCTTCCATTTCTTTGGGACCATGCCAATTGTAGCATCCTTCCATTTTTTGGGACCATACCACGCCCAATCCAATTCTCGGACTGCCGGACCATTTGATTCATCACTATTGCAAGCCGGCATAAAGAGTAGGACCCCGCAAATCAAAGAGATGGACTTCGTCCCAATATGGAAGTATCAAGAAGTCCGTCAGCCAATCTTGATCGAAAGATTTCTTTACATTTTCTTACAAAAGTACTCGAGTAACTGAAAAATGGTCGATATATTTCTATTCGCTTCATTTTCCTCAATTTAAATCGAGGTAAAAATGGCCATTTGGCAAGGTTAACCTCTTTGAGTTTTGCCCATTTTTAAGTGTATTTATCAACTTCTAACTAACCCCTCAAAAAATATATTTCTTTAATTTTTATATCAAACTCCAGCTCTTTTTATCTTCTTCTATTCTCTGCTTTTCTTCTCTAGCTGGCATTTTTTTTACAAGAAGATATTTAACAAGACGTGAAATATCGGCCTATATATAAGTGTCGTATCCGACATCCTATTCATAGTTAATCATGCATGGCTAGTTAGCGTATAGCCAAAGATGAAGTGCCCTGTATTCTGTTGTGTCTGAAAGAGGACTTTGAAATGACTTCTACTAGCACAGATCAACCGATTGTATCAGCGCTTCTTTATACAATGCTTTTCTCCGAGAGATTCATGACCCGCTACAAACACAAATTACATGAAAGGACAATCTGTCCATTGTCAGGCCCAGTTCATCTGGACCAACAACCATTCGAGTATAAAAGATCAATTGTTTTTTATTGAATAAACATGACCTGACGTTCAGCCTCACTGATTCTTCTTGTCCCTCATTTTTATTGATCTTTGATATCTCAATAAGTCTTAGTGTTTTATCAATTGGAAAGTTGGAGACAAGATAGTAAGCGAGACTCTGAAGGATGATGTTTATTGATCTTTTCTTTGTGCTATGTAAATGTTTCATAGTGCTCGCGGGTAATGGCGGAATAGAGGAGTTTGTAAATAGCTTTTAGATGATCTTTTACTAGATCGGTGTTCTCACGTTCATCCTGATCAATTGTTATTCTGTGACCGCTTATGATCTCAGCGACAGATGGAAGGGACTGAGACGCATCTAGAATCCATATCTAACAACGTAATCACTGCTAGTACCTTTAATCGTGTTCAGACTCATTGTTTTAATTGCTGTATAGCAATGTAAACATGTCGGATACGACACTTAGAATAGACTTTTGTGCAACATTTTCATTTTTTTTTTATTTTCGGTGAACTGACCCCACTTATTCCAGTAGGAAGAAAAGCAGGGATCAACTCCGTGCTTTTGGCAGGCAGAAAAGAACAAGTTATTTATGGCAGGCCAAGAGTTCTGGATGTGGCATTTCACGTCAACCGTTGCCCAATGGCTGCCGTGGAGATGGTAAAGGATAGGTGGGCGAGGCTTGTCTTTACGATTGGCCGCATTTACTGGCAAAAATGTTTGCGCAGGGTAGTCTTTGTCATTCGAATATGTGCAAACTGGACACCCATACGCGTCCGCTATGACTTAAGCACAGTCCGGAGCAAGGAACCAGAGATTGGGATTGCTGCCGCTTGGGATATCTTTGCCGTTGTTGTAATCGATATCAATGCCATGCCGAATCGTTTTTTCAAGCTGCACGATATCGAATCCAAACCCGTCTGCATAGATGTGCTGATACTTATAGAGTGTGTCTAGCATTTTGGCTTTCACAAGCGGGAATTTGTCTTCGTGCCCATGCTGCAAGTAGCCAAATACTCTAAAGCTGCACCATCCATCTGCTTTTGGGTTGTATGTTGAGATGATGGCAGCTGATTCGATTTCGGGAGAGACATCGAAATCGATTCTCGGTTTCTTGACTTTACGCGAGGTACGGCTGTACTGAAAACATAGTTTTCGTCAAAACTTGTACAGTAGCTTTCGGCTATAATAGTATAATATCATTGAAGTTAGTTTGCAATCGTAACAAGATTAGTGCACAGGTTACCGTTCTCTTCCAATCTCTTATCAGTTGCTTTTCGTTTCAGAGATCTATGTTCTTTTTTAGGGCTCCCTTCTGGCATATCCTTGGCCATCCGTTTGACCATCCAGTTGATTGCAGTTTTAACATATAAAACGTTAAACCATGAAGCTTCGCAAATTTTGTATATTACCTTCCACCTGTAATCGCTATTCTTCTCCAAAGAGCTTTGCCGAAATCCTTCAAAAGCGCAGTTTTTCTCTTTGATTTCTTTGGTATACCAGGGAGATTTGATTTCGCTTACTGATGGGAACATAACCGAGGAATGTAAACTATTGCCCTCCATCTCTGTGATGAGCCGATTAACACCCTATGTTAACTGCGCCACTTGCTGTTGTCCTTCGCACCTTCTAAACGCATGTTGCAGTCGCAGAACGCAGTTCATCCATGGATAAACAGGCTCCATCACCCGAACAGACGATTCTTGGTGGTTTGAAGTGCCATCCAGGAGTCATCTGGCAGGGGTGTCCTTGATCTTTATTGCTCTATCATGTGGAATCCTATGTCGACAGGGAATCCCAAATTGATACCATACTAAACAACTACAGGCGTTATCCTTTTCTTCCTCGTAGGAAAGCTCCTCGTCAATAGCAATTAGAGCTCGCTTTGCTATCTTGCAGAATAGCTTTTCCTGACGCTTGTTGGAATATAGGAGGATATCCACACATGTTGGTTCTCGCTTTTGAATATGCATCAAGTTTCTCTCCAACTGCAATAGATGTCTGTGTATCTGCTCAAACGACACAGCGAGAGGTTGGATGGCAGTGAGATTACGCTTCATTGCACTATGACTACTTTCAACACGCTGCGTGATGGTACATCCGAAATGCATTAGATGCCTTGTCTGGTATCTAGCCCGCGTATGTACGCAGTTGACCCATTCACTTTCGAAGTACGAGCTGATATCGCGTTCCTTCGGCTTGCGATAAAGAGTGTTGTCTCTAGCCAGAATCTGAAATTGATGTAAGTGCTCTTCAAAATCATTTGCTGCGCTGCTGTAGATCATGTTCTTAACGTGCTTGACGCATGTATGCATTGTGTTGACATCATTGAAAACACCGCTGAACGTTTTGGCAATGTTGTTCATCATATGCCAGACACACAGCAGTTTCCGGTTACTAGGAAAAATGCGGTCCAATGCATTCATCAACGCAGTGCACTTGTCGGTAACAAAGACACTATCTGGTTCAATGTTGCGGAGTATTTGCATTTTCAGTGTTTGCAAGAACCAGACGTACGTGTCCTCTTTCTCGTCGCCAACCCATGCCTATGCAATAGGAATCGTCTTCAAGGTTAATCCACCTATGTTGCTAATGCCTTGAACGGAAATCAAGGGCATCTTAGTGTTGCTTGTATTATATGTCGCATCAATAAGTAAAACTTCTGAAAAACGACGAGCCCTTTCAATCACCTTTTGGGATGTAAAGGATAAACGCTGAAGACGACCGGAACCATCACATCCGTATAAGACATTGTAGCCTTTATCTTCAATTTGTCGAATTAAGACTGTCGCGCCCTCACATTGATCCACACTGCTACGCTGTGCACATTGATACTTTTAGTTGTTGATATCGTGAACAATTAACTTATTGTACAGCACATTCTCTTCATTCAAAGCCTTTTGAATGGACGTTGTACTGACATTTGCATTGATCATAGTTGTCAGGTTCTTAACATCATCCTCAGTAAGCATTAGTTTCCTTGCTTTTCCTGAAATTGAAATAATTTCAGGAGTCATGGGGTGATTATGATATACTTCTTCCTCATTTTTGGGTTCAATCAAAGAGAAACCCGAATCCTTTCTCATGTATAGTCTAAGTCTGTAAGGGCAACCAACAAGTGCTGTTTCAAGGAGCACTTTACGTTCATGCTCTTGGAAGTTGCGAATGTTACGGTAGGCTCCTTCTTTGTTGCGCTTAAGATGTAACTTAGTAAGTATACCAATCATGGTGGCCAACGCAAAGTTGTTTGCCACTGCATATTCATTTAGGAATTTGCGAGCAGCTTCCTTGTCAGGGAAGCCATTTACAGGATACTGCGGTAGGGATTGATGGACAGGGTACAGTTTTTTTCCGTTTATGATGACGGAATTATCAGAAGGACTCATTGTGCGAAATTAAGTTCGAAGTGGTGAAAGACAATAGCCGCAAAATACAAACGACCGGTTGCCGGACAAGGCGTCATATAGAATATTGGATCGGGTGTGGTATAGTCCCAAAAAATCTGAGGTGGCACAATTGGTATGATCCCAAAGAGCTCTGCTTTTCTTCAGCAATGGCAACCACGTATTACACTCTATCCTGGTGAAAGTTAGACCGATGGATCTCTTAAAACTGTCGGGGATAAAAATTTACTTAAAGTTTTACCAAAATTGAAATATGTGCGCGCTTTGTCATCTACATATATTTCCAATGCTTATCGCAAATGGATCAACATTAAGCCATTGTGTGTTACATTTTCGCTATTCCTTATAGTTCAGTCCTGCCGTTTCCATACTGTGGCTCTAAAACCGTCAACACAAGCGATTAAGGAGGATGGCGTAACCGAATTTGGAAAATATGTATGGGTGCTGCACTGCACAGAAATCAGTGGGTAAGAAAAAAGACACTTTAGGCCTTTTTCCCAAAGACCCGCATTAAAGCTGCTTTCTAATTACGTGACAAGGCAAAAAATATAAATAGGCATCTGTTTTTCTTTCGTTGATCTCGCTCATCAAAGCAAACGAGAAATACGAATTTGTACAGATAGTTATGACAGTGACAATCATTCCCGTAACGAGTACTGCTGTACACGAAGTACAGAGCTCCCTCCAGCGCAAGCAACACAAGAACAAGGCTTCGACCTACTGGCTCCCAAACGACGAAGAAGAACAGTACCGTCTTAATAAGGTGGATAAAATGGAAGTTTACTTCAAAAACTAAACATACGTTCTCTTCATAGCAACATGAGACTGTGAAAGAGGCATTTGGTGGGTAAGTTCCCTTACTCTTCAGAAATCATTGCAGTGCTGATATAATACTTTCAGTGTTTCCTTGTCGAAAGTCCCCGAGCTGGTGCCGCTCTCACAAGGTGCTAAAGTGCTTGATGTTGGTTGTGGATCGGGCGCATGGGTCAAGGTGAGTTGCACAGTAATGCAGATCCGTATTTCTAATTCGATAATATAACAGGACATGGCCAAAGGCTATCCAAATTCTACTTTTGTGGGCATCGATATTGTGGATGCTGTCAAAGATAAGCCAACATCTGACAAAATTCAGTTCTGTTATGGTGATATTCTGAAAGGTTTGGAGTTTGGAGACAACACCTTTGATATGGTCAATATGCGGTTCCTGGTGTTTGCCTTCCGGGTTGACGAGTGGCATGGAGCAATTAACGAGGCCTTGCGTGTGCTCAAGCCTGGAGGAGTCATCCAGTTATTGGAACCTTTCTACAAGGTAACTGAAAGGCAGAACAGCATTTTATTGACGTTCTCTAGATCAGCGGAAGTCCAGTCGTGCTAAGGGCGATCCAATCAAGTAAGGGCTAATTTTCCCCTATGGCCTGGAACTAAAGATTGTGTTCCTAGTGGCAGATACGTGTGAGGCGCGGGGGCAAGATGCTTTCATCGGCGACAAACTTGTTGGGATTTTGTCGAAAACTGGAGCAACTGTCGTTCAAACAGACGAGAGGGTCGTCAACCTATGTGAGTCTTCTTTCTTTCTCTCTTTTTAGCGCTAAATTTGTATGAAAAGCAACGCAGACTCCTCTTGCGGAATCACTAATATGGGTTTGGGTAAATGTGTTCAAGTCAATGCTACCCACCAGCAAGACCGCGTTAAATATTCATACCGAAGAAGAAGCAAATCAGTTTTTGGAAGAACTGACTATTGGCTATAAAACTTCCGATGCCTTCAGCTGCCATAGAATGTTCCTCGCCCAGAAAAAGAGTTTTAATTATTAGGGTATTTTAGGAAATGCTGAAAAATACAGTACATTTTAAGTTACAGCACTGTAGTAAAGGGGCTTAAAATGAGGTTAGGGTGGCTCGGAAGGAATGGGATTTCCATTATGACCTGTATCCACGCTATTTGGGAAGAAGGAACACATTGATCAAACACTTCCCTTGTACTACAAGAATCATGAAACGTGTTATCGAGTGCCTATATTTGGTATTTCGCTTTGGTATTTAATGGTTCTTATGGGTTCATTCTAGGAATAAAGAAAAATGTTTCATCACAGCGGTGCACTCAACCTAGCTACGATGCCGAAAAAAATAAAAATAAAATAAAAGCATTTCTTCGATTGCTTACTACTGCTTACGGAACTTTACGGTGACCTGGGAAAATTGAGCGCATTATATTATTCTCATTGCGTGATTTAAAAGAAAAAAACTCGCATTAATGAGCGCTATCATGGATACCTTTTCTTTCTTTCTTCTTTCCCTACGATGACTGATTTTGTTTTGTTGCTCCCTCCTGAACTTGTGCGTCATATCTTTTTAAGCTTATCCTTTCAAGACTACCTTGTTTGTCTGCAAGTCTCCCGCAGGTGGCGTGCATGGGAATTAGGGTGGCCGGAACTATGGAAAAACCTAGACTTTGCGTCCTGTTTTCTGGTTTCCGTAGTTCACACGTCCAGGCAAATTGTTTCAAGCCATACGGCGCAGCATATCAACCGATTTACAGCCTATGCTAGACAGGATGTGTTGAGATCGGTTTTTGAAACGTTTAGCCAGCATGATTGCCGATTCCTGAAAAGCTTGGGTAACAAAAATGGAGAGAGAGAGAGAGAGCGTAGGTCTTGAATGCGGGAGGCTCAAGGTGTTGTTTCATCTCTTTCTCTCAAGAGCTCATCCTGTGTGGAATTCATCAAGAGGCTTTCTTACGGATGCTCAAAACCACTGGTCACTCCTTGACTCATCTGCGACTTGAAAACTGTAGCGGTTTGTCAATGTTTGTCGCATTCGACTGTGTGGCATCGCTGTGTCCCACAATGACACACCTATCACTGAAAGGAGGATATGAAGATATTGAGAGCACAGAAGGAACTCTGTCAACTATGACCAATAGTAACATTTCTGTACTTGATATTTCACATCTGAGTAGTGGCAAGGTCTCTCATGCCGTGTTGTCGCGTATCCTTCCGCGGTGTAAAAATTTGAGATGGCTTATCATGTATGGCAACACAATCAGCAACACCCGCGCTACGTGTCAGCTCATCCGGGAGTACTGCCCACAAATCCAAGGAATTTACGCTGACCCATACCATCTGGATCTTGAAAATCAAATGTGGCTTCGATCTTTAAAACATGTCCATGCAGACGTCAGCACCGGACTGACTGAGTGTATCTTCCGCGATGTAAACCTCACAGATGATGCTTTGATACCCCTTCTTCTGCAGAATCATCTCACGCTGGAAGTGCTGGATCTCGGGGTAAATCGTGAGTTAACTGAGAGTTCTGCGTTTGTCTTGGCCTCTTTAGGTGCTCCCCGATTACGAGTGTTCAGTATCGATAGGTGTTCTAACATATCCGAATCTGGAGTGTGCGCATTTCTCCGCTCGTCCCATGTATTAGAAACAGTCGACCTGTCCTATAATCCCAACATCACTAACCAGTGTCTGCCATATCTATCGGAGTTAGAATGCTTAACCTCATTGAATGTGTCCTTCTGTTCAAGTCTGCCAGCACACGCCATGGAAAAATTCAGGAGGATACCACAACTTATCGTTTATTTTAGCCGGTAGATCCAGATTCATGCTCTTGTAAAATAACTATTATTGACTGGATCACGTGTAATATAAACCATAATGGCAACAAAGTATCTGTTCCCTAGGTTAGCGATGCCTAGCAAGGTCATCTGCTATTGTGATGGTTCGTCCCTGAAATTCATTAAGCACGGTACTTCAGGGCTAGCTTATCTGTGTATAGTCTAGCATGTTTATCTGAAACTAGTGCTTTGAAGTTCATCATTCTCTCTGAAACCATTCCTGATTTCAAGACTTTTTGGTGCTGTGTCACATCTTTTTGTTACTCAAAATAACCATATCATAGCGTACAACCAAATGACAGTAATACAGTACTCTTGCTATTCGGCTCTATTATGAAGCATTCTTTTTTTCAGATAATAAAATTCTGGATAGACAAGCTCTGGTGAAATGGAGAATGTTTCTACGCATTTCTGTGGAAGTCCAGCGAGATCTCTTCTGATCAGCTATCCCTCCGTTTTCCATATAAAAAATACATCGGAAAGCTGTCTAGTATACTTATACAACACTTATTAACGATATACGCTTCTTTAGCTGTAGAGAAAAAAAAGAACCATTCTCCTTTATCTCCTCCAGCATCATGATTTAGAAAACCGCTTCGCTTAAACAAGAAAATATGAAGTATGACGGCCAGCACATGAAGTTGTTAAGCTCGCGCGTATCGAGTCTCGGGTAACTCAGGTACCCTGTCTTCGGGCGTGGCGGAGTAAGTGAATCGACGACCGTAGGAAATACTTTACTCATCGATTATCATAATCATCTCTTTTATTGTGCTGCTGCTACTGCTCAATTTTCCATCAATTTGGTTTGTTTCTTCTTTTCCGATGCTGTTCTCAATTTGACTTCATTTCAGTTCCAAGAAGCAAAATTTCGATTCTGGCAAGTCCGACTGGCATTGTTCACCTGTGACTATCAAGTTGTGTGACTGAAGAAAAAAGGTGAGGAAAAAAAGGTTCTTTTTGTCTGATCCCCTTTCCTTCCGCGACATTAAGACGACATGGGAAAAGAAACTACAAAGAAGAACAAAGTGCAACGCCATGACCCTCTGCATGCGCAACTTGCAGATAATCCTGATCAAAACTCCCGGCGAAAAGCCCCAAGACAGAAATTCGTTGATCGTAACAGCAAGGAGGAAGAGATCGATGTAAGGCACACTTTGGCTGGTTACCCGCTTCGCGTGGACTGAGAATTATGGACTTCACAGGAATATTTAGATCCCAAATTGTCGAAGAAAATTCTGAAGATCGCTAGAGAACAACAAGAACAGATCGAGAAATCTAAAGAAGATCCCGAAGAAGCACCGTGAGTAATTGAACAAGTTACAGTCAACCTCCGTTATGGTATCCCTACCGCAAAAAAAAAATAGGCTTAAGGTCACAAAAGACCTGCCACCTATAGCGAAGGCTATCATTTTAACAAGGGCTGATTGTGCGAGAGGAATATGAACTAATTTTCCTGGATGATAGAGCACCCAGTCGTAAACAAAAGAAGTTTCCTTTGGGCTTTGATCCTAGTGACGAGGAATTGGAGGATGTTGATAAATACGGTGAATTTGAGGAACTAGAGCTTGAAGAGGAAGATGCCACTGTGTTGGATAAGTTTTTACCCAACGCACCCAGGGAAAGAAGAACGTTAGCGGACATTATCATGGAAAAAATCAATGAGAAGAATGAAGCCGAAGAACGAAAAAACAACGAAGGTACTGTTGCTGAGCTGAAGCTGTATCTAGATTGTTGACCATTTTCTGCAGAGGATGGAAATGGATTGTCGCCGTCCTTGAACCCAAAGGTTGTTGAGGTGTATACAAAGTGAGTGCATGAGTCATGATAGGAAGTGCTGAATCTCACATGGATTCTCTAAAGGATTGGTGAGTTGTTAAGTCGCTATAAATCTGGTAAATTGCCCAAGGCGTTCAAGATTATCCCGTCCTTGGTTAACTGGGAAGAAATCTTATACTTGACCAGACCGGAAACGTGGACTCCCCACGCAACATACGAAGCTACACGCATGTTTGTTTCGAACTTGAAAAGAAATCAAACGCAAAGGTACTTTGCCTAGCATGATAGAAATCGGACTGACTTTGCTGGGACAGGTACTTTTCGTTGGTATTGTTGGATCGTGTACGAGATTATATCCAGGATAACAAGACACTTCATTACCATTTGTACCTCGCCTTGAAAAAGGCACTGTACCGACCAGGCCCCTTTTTCAAGGGTATTCTTTTCCCACTCTGCGACTCAGGCACTTGCACATTGAAAGAAGCAGCTATCGTTGGTAGCGTTCTTTCTAGGGTGTCTGTCCCAGTGCTGCATTCTTCCGCTGCGATTATGCGCCTGGCAGACATGGAATACACTGGTCCCAACAGCTTATTCATTCGCATTCTACTTGACAAGAAGTACGCTTTACCATACAAAGTAGTTGACTCGGTGGTCGAGCATTTCCATCGTTTCCAAAATGATCCCCGTGAGATGCCCGTATTGTGGCACCAGTCGATGCTTGTCTTTGTGCAAAGGTATAAGAAAAATTTAAATAAGCACCGACCTGGCTTGCTAATATGCATATCATGTAGGTATAAACAAGATTTGATTCCTGAGCAAAAAGAAATTATTTTGAATGTCATTAAGTCCAAGTTCCATCATGCCATCTCGCCTGAAGTGCGCCGCGAAATTGCCCACTCAACAGCAAGAGATGTCATGATGATGGACGACGATGACCTAATGATGGATTGATCTCTTTATCTATAATACAGTAAACTTGGCTTCTTTGAACATTGGCATGATTTTCCTTGATATCAATTATTACAGTAACCCATATTCTTTGGGTTGCTTGACTTAGTTTGAGAAATCGGTAATTCTGCTGATTTATTTGCGTACCAGTACATGTACTCGGCAATTGATGCAATGGCCTGAAGTGATATTATCCTTCATTAAGATCGCCCTTGCATTTAAGAGGCTCAAATAGCGGGGAGGCAAGCTATTTCAAACCTTGCACTCTTCTTCTTTTACATATATATTACGCATAACATGTAGATCGCGTTGAGAAGAATACATTTTTTGAAGTGTGCAGACCCCTACCTAGGTGCAAAAGATGCAATGAGACTAAAATCGTATACATGAAGTTCCATCGATCACCATAGCGTTTTCTCTCAATGTATACGGTCAGCTTGATTAGGGTTCATTTCCAACGCAGAGTTTCAACATGTCTTGCTGACATTGATTGATATAATTGCTGCTATAGAGCAATTATTAAACTCTACTTACATGAAGGTGGTGTTAGAAAGGAATTCGTACATATGTATCAAGTATAGAAAAAAAAAGCAGGTTTTCTGAACGCGTGTTAAAAGGTTGCTGACGAATAGCAAGGATCAACTAAGCCTGCAACTTATCGACTAGAAAATGAAGATATTGGCGAATCTGATTCTAATATCATAGAAAGTAAATTAAATAGTTGTAAACTCATGGTATATATCAATACGTTCTTTAAGAGAATAGACAAAGGATTGAGGCTGATATGTCTGACATGTGTTGTGAGGGCATATAAACTGACCCAACACTGTTGTTGAAAGTAGATGCACGTATTTTCTTCTCTTTCGTATCCGTTTTTAATTTTTCATTAAATGTATTACCCAATGATTCTACAGTGGGGACGGCTGCAAAGTACTTTGAATACGTCAGAGCTGGTTTTTAGGATCGGCCGACAAAAATAGCTAAGAACCGTACGAACCAGCCAGCAGAGCAGCCATAGGGAAGAGTATTTTCCCAGAAAAAATGCTGTATGTCGAGCGCAGGCGCAAAGTATGATCCTGGTCATGTCTTACGACCATTTGTTGATTTGAACTCCGTAGACCATATCTATCAGCATCACGGATTTAAAAATACGGCATATAAAAGTTGTTTAATTACATAGAACAAATTCCATTACTATTTGAAGCTGTTCAAGTATTTCATGCGTTTAAGGGCTAGAAAAATTTTCAGTGAATCCTGCAGATCTCTCAAGTTACCATAAGAGATCAATGAGAGATCCTTTATGATGAAAATAAGAAATTGGCAGTAACGACAGCAACTCATACTTCGAATCAAGCACAGCAGAAAGGTAATATTAAACCGGCTGAGAACGCCGATTATCTGGTTTAATATTGCAAATTCAATTTTTTTGCCAATAATTATGTGTATTTTTAACCTCTGGTTTTCCTTGCTGGGTCCGTTTGATGAAGGGAAAAAAACTACACGTACCTGTAGTAAAGTGTAGAGAAGAGTGCATGCGATGGTCACGCGGAAATAACTCCAGTAGCTTGGCTTTTCGCTCCAGGATAATCATGTTTCGTGGGTATTGTAGATAGGGAACGCTGCTGCCGGAACGAGCTCGAGAGTCAGGAGCTATTTTCATTAGACTTCTTTGCACTAGCATCTCCTTTCGGGAACTGCCAGTTCTTGCCTAATAGCAGGGGTCTCCAACATATCTAGCTTGTATCAATATACACAACGGGAATATCGTCGTATAATATACAAGATAGCCGGATACCCGAAAAACCATCACAGAGACAATTAGTTCAGGTGCGATATGATGATCTAAACAATCTGAGTGGTATGGTCCCAAAGAGATCTGGTTTGTGGTACTTAACACAGTATTCGAGACAGTTTCATTGAATATGTTTCTATGTCCATCGGGGAGGTCAGACTGCATAACCCGTGATAGTGGCAATGTGCAAGTCCGTTACGTATTTCTTTTGATTGTTTTTGTGCTGCTGAATCCGACCCTTCGACCATCTCATTTTGCAGTCCTTCGAGCAGAGCATCAAATGCATCTTCGACAAAGGCACACCACTCCATAGAGCTATTGATACCGTAGTGGATCAAACTTCGTTGAATCACTTTTGATTCAAATTTTCCCATTTCATTGGCTTCGCTCAAAATCCCCTTTTGGGATCACCACGGGAAATTATCTCCACTGTCCTGGATCTCCGAAGTTTCCGTACAAAATCTCGGACTGATCTTGAAAAAACCTTACAAATGAGAAAAATTCAAGATATATACGTTGTCGAAGGTCCATTGCAAAAAGGTGCTTAAATTTAGCAGCCGAAACGAATTGAGCATCGTTCCTGATGTGGGATTATTCTTAAGTTAGCAAGACAATCAGAGCACTCCTTCCCCTCAGATTAAGTACCCAAGTGTGCAGTTTTCGGAATAAGTGGACGAGCATAAGCTTCATCCAAGACCTTCTTAAAATAATTGCTAGTTCAGTGTGATAAATTGGTCTGATGCAATCGTGCTTGTACAATGCGTCAGCATATTTGTACTGCAGCCTCTTTCGAATATTTTATAGCATATTGAGCCTTTGATTATTCAAACAGTTACACCTGTCGCGTATTCTCGGGTAGCAAGCTCTTTCACATTTGGATGTTCCTACCCTCGAATGCTTCCAGCTTGTGCTTAATTATTGCAGCCTGACAAAATATTGGAGTGAGTGTGTCCAAGGGGAGTACCCGACAAAATTCCCTAAATGAGAGATGGGATGTGTAGCTTTGTATGAAATATTGGAAGCTTCAATAGATTTTTGAAATGGTGTTTCCATAGTAGGACAATCGATAATAGATGAAGATCTTGTGAGAATGATTGATCGGCAAGCACTTTGGCCCTTCATTCACAGCTGCATGACTGCACCTTCCAAAATAGTAACTTAATATGCAGTCACCTCGGAACGCTGTCCAATCAATCATTGAAACCCAGTCAGCGCCATCTTAACAGCTGGTGAGACAAAAATAAATTCCAGAACGGCTTTTGTCCTAACTGATTATAATGATCTCGCGCATATCTGAAGACTTACATAATACAGAATCCTACCCACCCTATTTTCAGTCAGACCACACTTCTCTGAGAGATCATTCTCCACCACCCAAAGAGTGCTTCTCTACCTCTCAGCCCCCACACATCCTAGGAGATCAAGACTTCGAAGATGGTCCCGTATTCCGTGCTACGATTGCTGAACTGGAAAAGCGTACACACGTAATGAAAACCCGCATAAAGCGAGTGCTCAAGGCAGCAGAAGACTCTTTGAAAGCGAGGGAGGCACTTCTACAGGCTGATGATGTATTTGTTCAGGCCGTCAGCGGTATCCCTTCTGCAGAAGTACTATTCACACAATACCTGAATGAATCGTGGCCTAAGCTACATGATAAATGCGAACGTTTCGGCTTTTCAATGCAGTCTCAGCTCATCGACCCTCTCCAAAAGCTGTACCAGATGGATATCAAAGCAGTCGAGACAAAACGTCGGCAATTTGACGATCAAAGCAAGGCTTACTACGCTTATCTTTCCAAATATCTGAGTAAAAAGAAGAAGAGTACTTCTGATCCTAAGCAGCGTGAGCGCGATGCAGAGTTTGAATCAAGGAAACGTCAGTATGATCTGACGCGTTTTGATTACTATACATTCCTAATGGACCTTCAAGGTGGAAAAAAAGACAGTGAGGTGTTGTATTACCTCCTATCACATGAGCAGAGAGAATACGAGTTTTATCAATCGGTGGCTGTAGAACTGGATCAGCTTAGACCCGGACTGATGACGCTTGGAGACTTCGTAGCAAAGGCGTCGCAAGCACAAGCCATAATCAATAAAGAGCGAGCCGAGAAAAGAAAGATACTGGAAATTGGCGGTACCCGTGATATATTATCCACAACCTCAAGTGTCGACACTCATGAACCACCTGATCTAGCTGGAGACGCAGAAACGCCTCTTCCAACAAAACTCAGTGTCAGCGAAGACCGTAGCTCCGTAGATAGCCACGTGCTGGAAACAGGGAGTGCACATGCAGCTACGGAGCAGCCCCAAGCGATGACCGTAACCTCAGGTCTCTCTAATCGACGGAAAGAAGGTTTTTTGTACACTACATCGCGACCTTCCAGGGGTGGAGGAACATATGATAAAGCATCCAAAGCACCAGGTGCAGTATGGCACAAGTAAGACTGTGGCATGTGGATAGGCGTAGATAAATGGTAACATTTTACTTAGGTACTGGTGTGTGCTTAGCTGTGGGAAATTGTACGAGTACTGCAACTGGAAACGACAATTGGAAAAACACATTGATCCAATCAACTTGCGATTCGCAACTGTGCGAGAGGCGCGACAATCAGGACGTCGATTTTGCTTTGAGATCATTACTCCTGATCTTCGGCGCACCTACCAAGCAACCTCTCAAGACGAAATGCTGAGTTGGCTGGAAACAATTTCCAATTCCATCGAGGGTGTCTTAACAGGCATGAGTAGTTCCGCGAATTTCCAAAGCATGGATAGCAAACCATTCGAGGTGAATCATCCTCTGGGACGACGGCTGTCTTGGAAAAAGCGAAGACGCTCGTTAAGCGGAGTATTATTTGGGTTGCGAGATGATGCGCATGGTGTTAAGGAAAGATATCTCCGGAGGTACTCCCACCAAGCAAGTGGTTTTCCTGGCCAGCCGCCACCTTGTTCTGGGGGTAAAAGCAGAGTTCTCCCGATAAGCAACCAAAATGACTATGCGAAGGATTTGCCTTCCAAGCAAACAGCAGCGATGATGCAGTCTCTTTTATGTTTGTTAAGGGAGGATTCGTCTAATACAAAGTGCGCGGACTGCGGTACGAGTAACCCTGAATGGTGCTCGCTAAATCTTGGTATTCTGCTTTGTATTGGTATGAGAAAGATATGGCTAATGATTACCTAACGCAAACATGACATAAAAAATAACAGAGTGCTCTGGCCTTCATCGTAGTCTTGGCACCCATATTTCCAAAGTACGCTCTTTACGATTAGACATCGCGTCTTTTACGCCAGATATGATTGAGCTGCTTCAGTCACTGGGTAATGAACGGTCCAACGCCATTTGGGATCCTAGACATAACGAAGAACACAACATCCGGCCGAAACCTGATACCGAAAGCAGAGAAAAGTTGAAATATATCCGAGCTAAATACGTCGAAAAAGCATTCCTTCCTCCTCCGCAAAGAGATATAACTAGTATTCTTTTCGATGCTATCGATCGTGATGATATTCCGCAAGCAGCTTATGCTCTTGCTATGGGAGCTGATGTAGATTCTACGCGCCCGAAAACAGACAGCCAGCCGCCAATTGCTATTTTTGGTTGGGATCTGTCGCAAAGATGTCGATCGTATGAAACACTTGATCTACCGTACTTGGATCAAAACGGTGAGTTAGATGAAAACAAAAGGGTTGCTACGAGGGTTCGACAACGAAGGTCTTCTGATAATCTGGACAAGTACAACATATCTTATGCCCTTCATTTTGCACTATTACATGGACGGCCAAAGGAATGTGCACAGGTATTTCCCATGGCTGAGTTTTTGATCCAGAACGGGGCAGATCCTGGAAAAATTGATCCTATCACAGGACATCCGGTAGCTGAATTAGTGGGATTTGGAGAGCTAGTGGATGACGAAGCATTGACATATCTCAACTCAAAAAACGCTGCAAAAGGTCTTCCATATATATTTCGTAGAAAAAAATGCCCACCGCTGAAGGCAGCCTAGTACTGTAGATAGAATCATTGTAAATTATGTCACGAACCTTGAACAAGTTTTCACATTAGCAACATGTGCGATACAGCTAACAAAAAGAAGTTCTAAAGAGATCAAAAAGAATTGTCATGATAGCAAGTGAAAAAGTGCTAATAAAAGATGGTGAAGGTGATTGTTACAGATGCTTTGAAGATCTGCACTGAGCGTAGTTGCTTTTTTTGTTCTCTGTAGATGTTCATATTCTATTTTCCACAGACGATCTCGTTCCACAGCCTTTTTGTGACATTTAATCGCATTGCCGATGTCTTCATCTACACAGCCTCCATCCAGAAACGTACGTGAAAACAGATCTCCAAGTTTTCTTTGCGCAGTAGAATATCCTACAACTGTTGCTGCTTTTCGTACTATCCGATTGCTTTGTCCATATATTCATCCACACCATCTCCATTGTGGTACATGTTGTTTTAGCAGCAGAAACTTATGTTCTGCCAATGCAAACGTAAAAATTCATGCGTCGATGCTCGTGTCCGTTGGTTAGTTTTTCATTCTTGTGAGTACTAATTTTGTGGGATGTCCTGTCTTGACTCAACTTATGCATCATGGATTTGATGTATTTTTTTTATCAAGGCTTTATCTCATAGACATTTACCTCTTGAAGAGACCTGCATTCTTTCAAGAGCATTTTTAACATACAGTCTTATGTATTTCATCATATATCTATTATAATGGATGAGTGGCTTTCCATAGGTACTGTCTAACGTGAGATCGTAACTCCCAGCTACTGTGTTAGCAAGCATTGACAAGGGGACACTCGGACCTTCCAGTCGTACAGGACGCTAATACAGTAGTCTATAATCTACTCCCGGATAATGTGTTATTCAGTAATTGCCCTTCATAAATGACTTCCTTAGTGCGATTTAATTGATGAAATGGATTAATCATAGAACATGAAGATGATTCTTTTATTGAGCATTATTGTAGCAAGATAAATAGTTGAGAAGAGTCGTCTTATAGTCTAGCTCTCCATTCTTGCGTAAGGTTTTCTCAAGGGAAACGAAGGCTACAGTTGTAATTGAAATCAACGCAAAACCTTATATTTTTTACTCCTCATCATCTGCTTCAGAATCTACAATAAGCGTTGCACTAGGCCATAAGCTTCTTTCATCGCGTATCAAACGTTGGTTGCTTGGCTCATAAACTGCGCGAGGATAGGGGGATATGATTGTGAATTGGTATTTATGGCAATAATTTGCTGGGGCAGCAACCTCTTCCACATCTTGGTGAGTACTGAGCAATGGGTACGTTTCAACAAATTGATAAAGTACCTAACAACATAACAGAATGAGCAATAGATATGCAACGGTTAAGTTAGAATAGTACCTCCACGGATTCTTCGCCTCTAAATTTTCGAATAACACGTTCGCCGTTTGCAAGTCGAAAGCTTATTTTTGTAATCTCGCCTGGTTCATCTGCCGTAGGCTCAGGTGGCAATTGATGGCAAAGGTAAAGTATGTACTGTTCCCGCAATTCTTGATATCGTTGCTTTTCTCTTTCTGCTCGCTGTTGGTCTTCTAATGCCCGAATCGCAGCCTCCCTTTCTTCTTTAGCTTTACGTTCCTATAAAGTTTGGTAAGCAAGTATGTAGGTAATAGCCTACACTCACCTTTTCTTGATCTGCTCTCAAACTTTCCTGGTACGCTTTATCCTGTTCCTCTCGCAATCGCCGCTCTCGTTCTCTTTGTTCATGTTCTACGCGTAACCGATTAAGCGCCGGACCGTATCGTTCTAGTGCTGTATCGAATCGACGGATAATATCTTCTGGTGATGTTAAACCTTCGATACGGTCTACAACTGCCATTTTTGGGCTAGCAGTATTGGCAGCTCCATTAGAAACTTGAAGAGCAATGATGGCAAGGAAAGGGTATGCCGTTGCCTGAAGTGTAGCACTCACTAAGCAATAGCATCAATCTATTTATCCACTCCTTTGATTCTGCTATCTACCTTGAAATGCCTCTGCTTCCCGCACATTACCTCCCCAGACCAGCACTTGATGCTGATCCATGTGGGAGACGAGTATAGATGATGTTAACGTGTTTCTGACTCAGAAGTCAGTTCTCTTTCATGTTGCACTCAGCTTAACCATACCGGCAAAAGGTATCGGTATCATCGTGTTCATCACTTTGTAGTACGACCAACAAAAACCTGAATTCTTTTTTGGCTAACTCCAACGCCTGTGAATAGCCACCCTGGAAAAAATCCAAATGAACTTCACCGTAAGTAGACTCAAAATCACGTAAGAATCGAGCAGCAACAGTGCGTGGAAGTTGTCGTTGTGGGGCGGTAATGGAACGTCGGAAGAGAAAGCGGGCTACACGGTTTATCGGTCAATGGTTTATGCTCTGTGAACTCGCATAATTTTGACTCACATGCAAAAGAAAAGAATGACCATGTTATATTCCAGATAAAGCCAAATGGCCAAGTCAGAAAAGAAAACAAGCGGAATGGAGGACGCTGGGGGTAGGCGGGAGTAGGAGGAGATCGTGAAGGTATTGTTGGAACGGACGGTGACGAACGCTCTGTTGTGGAGGAGGACGACTTCGCTTTATGATCGAAGACACTTTGAACAGACCGCTATCAAACCAAAAAAAAACGTCCAGGTTAAAGTTCAATGTACTATTATCAAAGCGTTTCAATACCTCTACATCCCAGTCGTGCTCTGCGAGCTTGTCGATAGACCTTTCGAGATCTTCAATTCGTGTTATTGCCTTGAAAATTCGTCGTTTAACATTGTGGGAAATACAAATGGTTGCTTCACCTGGAATTGCTCCAATTTTTTCTTTTGATTCGGGTCAAGGGTTTCAAGAGAATCCATCTTCAGGAATCATGTATCATGTGTAAGAGGACTGAGCCAAGTCCATAGCATCCGTAAAACTCAGTTACTGTAAGTCGGTGTCTCAAATTGAAATACGTGGTGCCAAAAAGTAATGCCCTTTTACTCAGTGGTTGGACACCCTCCATCACTGTCGCGTCACCCGCTCCCTCTGCCCTCCACTTTTCCTTCGTTTAATTGTATCTTGTTCTTGTTCTTTTTGCTCCCTTAAGTCACTTAGAGCTTTTTCCTGCTTTCTATTTTTTGCGAACCGGCTAGAGCCGGATATGCCGCTTGGCGAAGCAGTCAATGAAATAATAATTTTCACCAAGGGTGGATGTCGCAAGTTTTGAAAAAAAAAACAGCTATCTCCATGGTCGCTTCCCTACCGGAATCTTAAATTAAATACACATCTGACTAAATTTGTTCTATCATTGTCGTCTATCGCCGCAGTTAGCGCATTTTTCTCTTTCTGTACATTCACTCTGAGACCGCACCAGAGTGGACCTCCTGTACCAACGCACCGCCGAAAATCATTAAATAAAAATTACATTTATTCATTTTTATATGTGCTTAGACATCTGTCCTGATGCAGAGCGATTGTGACAATTGTATATCATAGTGTGGTGATCTATGGAGACACTCCTAGAACTGTGTAACAATTTCTTTCTTGCTTTTACTCCACTAACTAGTGAAAGCTTCTCCGGTGGTTTATTCTTTGTCTACTTATTTCGAACCATTTTTGAAGACAAGCGGTGGAGACCCGGACAGCTGGGGAACCCAGTGCAATTAATGATCAGCTAACGTATCAGCGAAGGCGGCAGTTTTATTTAGCGTCTCTTATGAGCGTAGCGGCTAGTGTTAGTATATCTGCTTGAGCAAATTCTCTTTCTCTAATTACAATCCCGAACATTCTTGATGCCAGAAAACGGGTGACAAACTTGGCCCTCATATTCCGCTCGAAACTGTATACACAAAAAATACTACAAGTCCAAAACTTCTTCATCATCAATTCTTGTACCTCCATCTCCTCAAGCTACTCTAACTTCTGCACCTTCGCACTCTTCCTCTTTATATCTTCTGTAATAAAATATACAACTTCATCCGCTTCTAAAAGGAGCGTGAATACTGTCCTTATAAATGACCAGCTGACTACATATATTTTCCAGCGTGTCGTTGGAGGCATTGGCAGGGAGCCGGATGTTGGCGGAGGCGGTACGGAAACTGGACCTACTTACTAGTCTGTCCTAGATAAGGCTTACCCATGGCGAGCCCTAGGTTGAACCAAAGATGAAGAAGATTGCCGCGAAATGCATTTGATAGATCAACATTTGGTTCTCCAGCGAAGTCCAGATGCGAGAGCGGCAGCATAATCATATTATTACAAGCTATCCTTGATTATACCATAGCTTACTATGCCGATACAATCAAACTAGACTTGAGTAGATATCTATACATATACTTGGCTAAAGCAGCTTTTGTTCCAACAATATGTCGCGGAAGGATCACGCATAAAAAAAAAAAACAAGGAAGCTGAAAGAAAATACGAGAGATTCTGGCCAGCCTCTATGATATATCAGTTCTTGTTTCACGAGATATCCGTCCACTTTCTCCACAAAAAAAAAGGATACAACAAAATCTTCTTGTGTCCATCGACGCGTTATACGATTAAAAATATCTCTCTCATCACAAAAGGGGATGGTAGGTGTGTCTATATGCTACGTTCGTGTAGCAATAGTCTGTCAATCGTACGGTTCTACGTAAGGCCCGAGTGACCACATGTCGAACAACGCATAAACTTGGCGGTTTCTCGTTAACAGCCTCTTCCCAAAAAAGAGAGCTGTCAATGATGCAATGAAACTGTTTGTACTTATCATTGGTGCTGGCGCAACTATGCTTCATTTTAATACGCAAAACTTGGTACAAATTGAACTATTTCATACAACTCAGTCATAATGACGATGTCTTTCAAATAACACATAAAAGCCTTAACGGGCGGAATGTCAAATGGAAAAGGCACTATTGAATAGGGATTGGTGTAAAGAACACAATGTATCAAACGAAAAACTAGAACGCGGAATTAACGAAACCTTCGAAGGCAAAGAACATGCGGGTATTCTGGCAGCGAATGAACGCCGATACCTAAGATCCTTCAGCTCATCAAAGGTGGGTGTCCCATCATGTGCACTGGTACCTCCGGAGCATGGGTAGGATCTCGTATTAAAGATCATGAACGCAGAGGAACGAAAGGTGCTGGTACGAAAACAGCATCGCCAATATACATGCGTCGGAATGAAGGACGAATATTCGACTACAAAGACCTGCATCTACTGTTATGGTCGTATATGATATGCGAGAAAGAAGAAGGCGGGGCAAGCTGGTAAAAAGTCTCATCTCTATTTGTGCTCCAGTCGCAACTGTCCGTCACTACAATGAGAGGGCGTGACACGAATGCCGCTCTTAACAACCGTCTTTCCGGGCCATCCTTTCTACATAAGACACAAATTCCTGCATTTTTCGCACCCACGATCATTTGTAGATTACGAGCTAAATAGCTTTTTCTTCAACTAAATTTTGTGTTTGTCGAAGGACCAAGTTCAAGTAAGTTTATGCTTTAATTGATGACGCATATTAATTTATTTCTTTCTTAGTACAAACTAGGCCCTTCATGGACGCAAACTTTGTCTAGATTAGCGTAAAGGCTTGTTCAGTAAACAGTAGCATCTAACTGCAACGAGCTTTTCTCTGTATGTTAGAACAGTCGAGCGCTTCAGTAGATCTCTTTTATTTCCACCAAGATAGCATGGGGCTTCCTTCAAACATTAGACAAACGTTTTTTTTATTATGTGTCATGATATAGGTCCGAAACGAACAAACGCTTGCACGAACAACTAGAGTCTCTCTCCCTTCTTCGATAATCTAATCAAAGATGCTTTCTATTCTCTTTGAAATATACGTCTTGACTTCGGTATCTTTTGTTCCTCACATATTCCTTGAGTGCCTATTGTCTCCTGAGAGTACCACAGAAGTATTATTCTCATTTCACTTTTATACATCTACATCCTTTTACATATGCATGAGCGCAAAAAGATCGCACATTCCGTCTTGCTCATGATGTCTATTTTCTTAGCCATTTCGGCATCAGACGAAGCATGATTACCCTTTTTGTCCACCGAACGGCCCATAGCATATTCCCTTTCGCAGGGTAAGTTGATTCCCAGTCAACACAAACCAGTCCTATTCGCCAGTGCAAAATCGATTTTTCACGCAACGCAGGTTCCCTACAAAACACTCTAAATACCTGCACTCGATCATGACGGACATTGCCACAAATGCGGATGTTGGAGCAGTAGAAGAACCTCTCGACCTTGTTCGGCTATCGTTGGACGAAAGAATTTACGTCAAGCTGAGAGGCGATCGCGAATTACGTGGTAGTTTACACGTAAGTGATTGAAAATAGAAATACCTCCACAGTACCCATTCACCATCTGAAAAAGGCATACGATGGACATATGAACATGGTTTTGGGCGATGTGGAAGAAACCATCACTATTGTCGATGTTAATGAAGATACATATGAAGAAGTCATTAGGGTAACGGTCGAGAGGAAGGGAAAGAGCGATTCTCACGTGTCATGTAGACGGTCAAGCGAAACTTCGAGATGTTGTTTGTGCGAGGTGATGGTGTCATTCTGGTAAGTCATTTCCTGAGTTTTGTTGTAAATCTAACTTCGTCTGGCTAGATCTCCCCACCGTCTCGGGCGTAGATAATGTGAATAAATACAGCCTTTTTTTTTCTTTTCTTTTCTTTCCTCTTTTTTTTTTTAGCGTGACACAGGAACCGTGCGATGCAAACGCTTATACCACCTGTTCTGTGATCTTTTTTCTTGAATGAACTGTACAACGTTTATTCCTAGACAGCAATAACTGGTGCGCGTAGAACTTAAATGATCGATTGTCATGAATCAACAATCAATTTCGTAAAACGTATAGCGCGACGTGCCAGAGCTATTGAAATACTGTTGTTCTGAACTTAATAATTCAATCAAGTTCCATATACGGATTTTCAACAAAGATTACATTGTCAGCGTAGGATCCTTTCTTTCTTTCTTTTTTTTTTTTGTAGCAAGGAGTTTATTGACAAGTGAGGGGTCAACAATTGCAGTACTGCAACATAGCTGTTTAGTCAAAGAGACCAAAGCCCATATCGTCATCGGATTCCTCCTTCTCTTCCTCCTTGGCCTCTTCCTTGGCCTCCTCAGCGGCACCAGCGGCAGCGGCAGCACCGCCAGCAGCAACAGCACCACCAGTGGGGACGGAAGCAAGCTTCTCCTTGCCCTCTTCAATGAGCTATTACCATTGTGTGTAAACATTGGCTCCGATGGACTTGTGCGATTTAGCTTACCTGAGCAACATCCTTCTCACCAAGAGCGGCGATCAAGGAGGCAATGCGCTCATCATCGGACTCGATGCCGACGGTGCTCAAGAGGTTCTTGATGTCAGCAGCGGCAGGGTTGGCCTTGCCACCGGCGTTAAGAAGAAGGTAAGCGGCGAGAAACTTCATTGTGATCTGTAGAACGAAGCGGGTCCGTTAATCCAATCCATCCATCGATATCGCTATTCATCCATCCAATAACACACCTAATTGGTCGCTTGCGCAAGTAGCAGTTTAACTCCTAAGAGATACAGTACGCTTAAAGCGAAGAAAAAGGGGACCGAACCATGGCTTCAGTAACGGCCATGATAAAACGGCGCAAGCGAGATGAGCTGAGTTTAGAATATCGTAGCATACAAAATTGATGTTTCTGCGCTTCATGACAAGGTAAAAATGGCGTTAAGAATTCGCAGTCGCAAGACGAATAGAGCAGACATAAAAATGCTGGGTTTATTATTCCTATATTTTGCTTTGTGAAGCGATGTACAACATCGTTATTGTGGAAGTATTCCGGTCGTCTGGTACTGATCGCCACATAGTAAAGTTTTGCAAAACGCCCATCTAAATGGCTCGTGCATGCAAAGTGGCTGGTACTGTGTTCTAGACAACAATTTGATCAACCAGTTATCTACGTAACAATAATCCTATCCAAGGTAACTTCATGGAGAGCTATGGAAATGTCGTTATTCACCTTGCAGGTCAGCGAGTAGCTAGTTGATCAACCTAATATCTGACTAGCGTAGGCGTTTTCATAGACGCATTAGTTCGATCATGCGTATCCTTAAATAGAAACGTATCCTTTAAAATGTTACTCTCTGGTTATACAAAGCTTGCGGCTGCAGTTTGTGTAAAAAGGTTGCATGAAGGACGTAACACCTCTTGTCACAATCTTGTGGCGCTTTCACGCCAGATCTAGCAACGATGCCATACGTAACCTAAAAAAATTGACAAGTTATTTCTAACAATCGGCAACAACTGCAGCAATGCCATTCTGTATATATATGTATATATATATGTATATATATATATATTACGCTTATGAAATTAATACATGACACGAACTTATCAACCCTACATGCCTCTATACGCTCACACTTATAGTGCTGCTGTGAAACAAAAAAATAAACCAAATGATATTATCAGAGTGAAAGAGAGGGGAGGAGCAAGAGATAGAAGACAGAAACAATGAAAGAGGAAAATTAAACATGCGGCGGATAATGCAAAAATCTTCCTCTCTCGTCCTCTCCCCCGATGTTTGGAGCAATAATGTAAGTAAAAAAAAAAAGTACAAAGCCCAAGAAAAAAACAAAATATTAAACGTTATTACTATCGAGCAACCATTTCTCCCGTCGCATGCGGAATTGTTGCTGGGGTGGAGGTGGAGGTGGAGGTTGCATCTCATCCATAGTGAGTTGAAGATTATGTCCCCGTGTTTGGTGATATCGTAATCCGTTCGCTGTTCGATACGCCTTTTTGCATCCTGGCACCTGACATTTGAACGGTTTACCACCGCCGACTCCTCCATCCTCTCCTACTAGCGCAGGGGCGCCATGACCTGATGAACCTTTTGCCTCCCTTAGATGATACTGAAGGCCATTGATATTTTTGTATCGTTTGGTGCAGTTAGGCATTGCACAACGATAAGGTTTCTCTACACCTTCCAGACTTGGATGTGCACTTTTCATATGATAAAACAAACCAGTAGATGCTGAAAAACTTGCGTAGCAGCCAGGTACATCGCATCCATAAGGGTTGAGGTCGCCCATCTCCTGCTGTTCGAATTCTTGTGGCATGCCACGTCGGTCGGCAGACGCAGAATTTTGATACTGTGCTAGAACAGATTGATCCTGTGCAGGTAACGTGTGAGAGACACTTGGGGATAGCGACCCACTAGGATACCCAAACATCAGATAAACAGCTTATCTTTCAACACCTGATGCTTACCGTAATAAAGCTTCCTCATCTGTTGCCCATGACTTATCACGACCTGATCGCGCCACCATAGCACGTTTTGACTGTTTTTGAAGGGTAGGGGATTGGATAGATGGGTTCGTCAAATGTGAAGAGGACGGAGTGTTTAGAACAGTAGAATTCAGTGGCGGCAGCGTTGTTGGGAGATCGGGCACAGATACCACTGGACTGTGAACAATACTGCTAATATCGACTGGATTATAAACTGGCGGTATCGAATGTGATGGTGCGAGGCTTGCTACAATATCTTGTTGTGTATTTCCCACCTAACCATACTGTTAAATAAACTCGCCGATCACTGCGCCGCAACCTTATTTCGTACCGAACCATATCCATTGTAGTGGTGACCGAGCGATGCTCCTTCGGCAGATCGAGGGGCCATGACGACGGCGCTTTGCCTTAAACCATTGTACGAATGATGCGGTGGCTGTTGTTGTGGATGTGGATGCTGCTGCTGTTGCGGTGGCTGTGGTTGCTGTTGTTGTTGTTGTCGTTGATGCTGCTGCTGTTGTTGTTGCTGCTGCTGCTGTTGTTGTTGTTGCTGCTGCTGCTGCTGTTGTTGTTGTTGCTGCTGCTGCTGTTGCTGTTGATGTTGCTGTTGCTGCTGTTGCTGTTGCTGCTGCACTTGCGCCTGTGCTTGTGCCTGTGCCTGAGCCTGTGCTCGAGCTTGAGCTTGAGCTTGAGCTTGAGCTTGTGCCTGAGCCTGTGCTTGCGCTTGAGCTTGTGAGTAGGTGTTTTGGTGACGTTGTGGATGTCTTTGTTTTTGGTGTGCTTGTTTCAACATGGGAGATTGCATGTGAGGAGGCGTTGAATGCGCTTGTCGTACAGAATTATAATTTCCATAATTTTGGGGTACTGCTGGAACATTTTCTGCTTTGATTGGCATGTGCGATTGCATAGGATTATGCTGTTGTGACAGGTAAGCAAATGCAGGTAAACCTTGCACAGAGTTTGAACCAGCGGGAACATCCGATAACGAGGGATAGGACTCTTGGTGATAATGTTGTTTTTGCTGCTGCTGTTGGTAAGATTGACTGGAATAAGTCGACTGCTTTTGTTCCTGCGGCTGCTGTGAGGGCGGAGACGATTGCTGGCCGTAGTTATATAGATGATGATACTAAGCAAGCTAGCCATTAGATCAAGACTTCATAGCCCATTGCTTAGACCGGATGGGGTTGTGCAGTACAGACTGTGGCAGAAATGTCGCACGAGCTGTCAGTAAACACGTACCATTCTTCTGCAAGCACCGGAGAAAACTCGAGGAAGTGGCAGAATACAAGAAGGCTGATGCAAGAGAGAAAAAATCGTGAAAAAAAAAGCCGTCCCGTATTTACCGCGATTTTGCAGGCAATTTGGTAGGCTCCTCATGAGTTTACACTGTTTGACGGTAATACAAACAGATGAGAGCTTGTTCTTCATTTACGGTGTTTGATTCACAAGTGTTGCCATTGTCATATGCCTTCCTTTCATTTGGCTTTCTTGAATTTGCTGGATTAGGCAAAATGAATGAGGTTTCTTTGCTCCGACATTTTCTGCAGTGAATCTTTCGAAATACGCATTTTATCTTTGAACCACTTTTGTTTATTACTGAACTCATATTTCACCCTACGTAAAGTGGTTTGCGCACTTACACTTTACCATCTTACTTTCTCAAGATAAACAATGACTTTTTTCTTTTTTTGGACTGGAGCATTTCCGAACCTTTTTAAATTTGTGATACGTTGGTGTAAGATCCCTGGATCTACACCAGTGGAAGGATAAATTGTTATATTATCTATCTTACATGAAAGATATTCTGGTAAAAAAAAAAAAAGAAAAGGTTATAGCAATGAGAAAGAAAAGAATACTGTTTGCAAGTTGTTTCCTGAATACACCATTTCATCGTTGACCTAAATTAGGCAGTTTTCCATCATCTATTTGCCCAAGCTAACAATACCTTGTGTCAACCAAATAACAATGAATATCGTCCTCAGGATTGCAAGCTGACACTCTGTTTTTCTATATATACAACGTTTGTCACTGTCGGGTGACACGTGCAATAAACTTGCATGTTAAGAATGCATAACCCTGCAATTCCACAGTTCAAATGAGGCTACCAGTAGAAGGTTAGTCTGCCTAATCAATGTGTGATATTAGATATCCTAGAGCCATAAATACGACATGATGCTTTTTAACCTGATCAGTCGATCAGATTTCAAACGAACAAGTTTTGTATAACAATCGATTATTAGCACGAACTTGTTAAAGAAACGTTTGTCTACTAATTGAAACCAAATTTATTAAACGCAATTCAATCGAGAAAATTTGAAAAGGGACATGACGGATGCTGGTTATTGTATACATACTTCGGATATTATACATGGCTATCTTCTCATTAAGGAAGGGAAGAGTATGAGGGTTCTTTCAATACACAATCAAAAGCCGTAAAAATGGTTTATGGCAAGGAAATGTGATAGGTGTTTAAGAGACACGTGAGTCTTTTCTTTTTTGTCACTTAGCTCTGCTATTAAAGGACATCCTAAGCAGGGATACCAAGTCTAGCACATACAGAGTCACTAATATTTTGTTGTTTAGCCTGCATGACCTCTGTCATGAATTGTCTCGGCTGTGTTAATGCATACCGTTACACTCAGCATCATATATCTTCCGCAATAGATCGGTCGATATTACATCACTTCAAATCCTCGAAATCAAAATTTTTTCGACATCGCCCTCGTCCGTCAAGGTGCGGGGCTGACCCCCTGCTCATTGACAGGGTTATCATTTTGAGAAAGTGAACATACATCAGAGCAGCAGAGATGTTAACCATCGACGGGTTTTTATGCTGCTCGAATAAGTCTTCCATCATCGGAAGATCAAGCTCACGTAGACGTAGGTTTATTGCTAACTCAAGTGTTGATGATACATGCTCGGTCCCTTCTTTAGTGCAAAATTGGCCCTTTATGCGACCCAAAATATATTTAGAGTAGGGTCAATAGACAGCAAGGAGTACAGCCAACGATGCTTATTCTGCCTGGTTGCCCAAGGCGACTGCTTCATGACTGTCGGAAAGAGAAACCCTTCTCAAGTCGAGTCTGTGGAAAAAAAAAAGACTTTGCTGTGAGTCATGCCTCCCTCCGCAGCTCCTAATATTCTGTTTCTCACCCCACCGCATATATCACTCATTGTAAAACGTGCCCATGGATTGTCTCGCTGCATTAGCACCTTCCCTCCCCCTCCTCCAACTGATCCTACCAGTCCAGGAACTCTAGGAGGAATCGTTTCAACGATAGCAGAGAAGCTTGGTGTTGGCGAGTAAGCGGCCAAAGGAATGGCTAAGCATGGTTTCTCATTGATTCCTCTTGTCAGACTCGCAACGGGTGGTCTTCAGCTTGCAGTAATCGGCGGTAAACCATGACTACCTATATGTGGACACCTTAATTCATGGCAATCGTAGGCGCGCTGGCGAGCTTCCGATATTTCGGTTCGTATCTGTTTGAGTATCTGAAGAAACGTACCATTTCTACAGCCGATTTTGACAGCCGTGATGAATCCTACAGGTAAACTCATGACTGCACTCACTACAAACTGACCTCTTTGTAATAGCTGGATATTGAATTGGTTAAGCGAGCATCCATACAGCAGCAACACGTCTCGGTTTTCAGTATCCACAACAATTACTCGAGCAGGTCAAAGGCTAACTGGGGAAGGACTAGATACAATGTTGCCACCCGTGTACTTTCTACCTGCACCAGGTATAGTATGACGAAAAAAGTCTCATACTAAAGTTGGGAGCTGTATAGGGATCCATTTCTTTACGTACAAAAACCGGTTAGTTTGGTTAAGTAGAGAACGTCCACAGACATTATCGCCCGCTGCTGCGGCTGCGGGTGCTCCACTCGAAAGGATACATATTAGTACATTTGGACGTTCGCGCACATTGCTTCAATCACTTGTGTTTGAAGCACAAAGGAAATACATTGATCGTGATTTAAGCAGAACAGTCGTATTTGCAGCCGGTAAATAAGCGTAAAGGAAAAATAAGCTCTCATCAGAAGGACAACAGATCAGTATGGTGCTTGGCGCCGCACACGTTCACGTCCAAAAAGACCACTGAGTACGATTGTTATTCCACCCAATGTTAAAAAACATCTCGTCGTGGATGCTCAGGAATTTCTATTATCGGAACAATGGTACAGTGATCGGGGCATTCCCTTTCGTCGAGGCTATTTACTGTATGGCACACCTGGATCAGGTAACCTGGTTTTTACTGCGAATTAAATCAACTAAAGTTATCTTTAGGAAAGACAAGTTTTGTTTATTCATTAGCAGTAAGTGAATAAATGATATGGCATATCTTGTTGACATACATGTGTTAAGGGCGAATTGGGTTTAAATATCTATGTGGTGAATTTAAGCAACAAAAGTCTTACAGACGACACTCTTGGAGAACTTGTCTCTGAGACACCAAGCAGGTTTGTTCAATTTTTAACATGCGCTTTCCAGGCTAACTGAGTATGTTAGATGTATTCTTTTGGTAGAGGATGTCGATGCAGCGTTTGTACACAGAATTCGCGGTGAAGGCGCTTCTATGAACAATGTTACATTTTCAGGTAACCTCTTATCGATCTTTGCATTTCATATCTTAACATAAAGTAAAGGTCTGTTGAATGCAATTGACGGTGTAGCTGCACAAGAAGGACGCATACTCTGTATGACTACCAAGTAAGAAAACTATCTGTGGAGATTGTAACTCATCTACAGGAAAGTCATATAGAAAACTTGGACCCTGCATTAATACGACCTGGTATGGATGTAGGTTTACTCTGTGTCTTACTGACCTGTTTGATAGGACGTATTGACGTTCGTGTTCATTTTGGCAATGCAACACGTAAACAGGCCTATGAATTGTTTACCAAATTCTACCCAACACTTGCAGATGATGAAACTGAGAAACTAGCTGCTTCATTTGCGTCTAAGATTCCAGAGTTGGAATTTAGCATGGCACATCTGCAAGGATTTTTGATGGGTCACAAGCGCAACCCAAAAGAAGCTGTAGACATGGTCAGCACGTGGATAGAGGAACACAGAAAAGATAATGTACCCGATAGTTCAACGACAAGTGATGATATTGAAGACGTTTGCGGTACACCTACAGAAATCCGAGGATAAATCCTCTTTCCTGTGATCAAATTAGACAAAGTCAATAAATTTACTACACAATTCACATAAAAATATAGAAAGAGGACAGCCTGATGCACTGTATCATTCACGTTCGTTAGTCTAGTACACAAAGAATTGTTGCTTTTCATTGCCTGTACGAGATACGCCACAGCTTTGATGTCCTGTGCTTGTCATTCGGCGCACGTGCGAGGAATGATTTAATTTCACTCTCCGAATTGGTTGTGCAGGTGCGGTAGCAACGCGGCATGCGCTTTTTCAAAGGTTTTGGTCGAATATTGACACGAATGACACCAACTGTTAGCATTGCGGATCAGAGAGTTCCGCTGACGGGACCTTCAAAAGAAGTGCTAGAAAATGTAGCACATTCACAACCATTTAAAGATTGGGTTCAGCAATTTGATAAAGAACAAAAAGAGCGACACAACGAGATGGATATTTCCTCGATTGAAGTGCAAAGTACAGATTATTTTGGAGGAAGGAAGATTGGGTTTGTAAAGTTCAAGGTGAACGTGCAGTTTAAGGATACAAAGAAAAGTGCACCGGGCATTGTATTTATGGTGAGTGCGCCAGCACCTGTGTTCGTACACTCAGTTGGCAAAAGCGGGGAGGCGCAGTGTCCATCCTTATTGTGCTTAGATCTATAGAGAAGAATAAAGAAGATAAGATCCTTCTGACGCTTCAACCACGCATACCCGTTCCATCACTTTCATTTCCTGAACTTCCTGCAGGTATGCTTGATGGGTCGGGTAATTTTTCCGGAACAGCAGCAAAGGAAATTGAGGAAGAAACAGGTGTGATGAAATACCATCATGGATAAATAAACTTACTGTACGAAATGTAAAAGGGCTTACGATCAAGGAAAATGAGTTGATTGACATGACAGAGCTTGCCTACGGTGACCGTTGGCGAGGCGTCTATCCATCAGCAGGTGGCTCTGGTAATAATCACTTCAAACGGCTCTTCAAACTAGTTACAATGAATTTATAGATGAATTCCTCCGTTTATTTGTTTGCACAAAGCACCTGTCCAATGCTGAGATCGATGCGCTTGAAGGTAGACTGACAGGACTACGGGATCATGGGGAAAATATCACGCTCAAGGTGGTATCGTTGAAGGATGCATGGAGAGTTGCTCCAGATGCCAAGCTGCTGTCAAGTTTGGCACTGTACGAGGCACTTAAAAGAAACAATAGCCTTTGAAGTGGGATGAACACGTTCTTCTCTTTAAACTCCGATATTGTTATAAAGTCTTCCGGCTCCTTGATTTCGCTTTTTTTTTATCTCTACCATGACAACGGATTCAAACGATTTGTTTTCTATTTTATTTGACGACGCTGATGAGTTTCTCCCAAGAGTCGAATCGGTACAGTCACCTCGAAAATAAAGTACCGGTCCGTGTGGAAAACTGAACATCTTGACATTTAGATCTTGAAAGAGATCTTCGATCGTTTTGACAAGGTAACAGAGTTTTCACAATTTGTCAATAGTCACGCCAATACTTATTTAAAATGGTGAAGGATAATGACGGCTCGTGGAGTGTTGAAGAGTTGCAAGCTTTTGCGGCTGCTACAAACGGACGTGCTGTAAGTGAACGCTTCGAGTTCGTGTAGATCTGCACGTGTTCAGCAATGCCTAAAGGCTAATTTCTATCTATGTCGATTATCCTCGCTTAGTTTGACCAATCCGTTATTGATGTGGGTGATACTTGTATAAGCTAATCCTATTGACATGTGATGTACATTAGGAAATCGTGGAATCGTTTGACGTTGATGACAAAGACCAGTTGACGTATAAAGGCTTTTATGAAATGTATCACACGCAAACCTTGTCAGATCCTGAAGAAACCCTCAAAGATTTTAGGAAACGTAAGTGCTTTTTTTTAACTGACGTGAATTTGAGAATTGAAATGTACCTATTTAGATGGTTATGACAATAACCTAAACCTGGTCACTTCCCGGACACAGGATGAGATACCTAGGACACCAACCGTTGGAGATGACGAAAACTAGCATAAAACAATTCTATAGCCACTTCCTCTCATCTTCCTCTGTTTCTTTTTCAATATCTCATCCATAAAGCAAAGGTCACATTTAATCGTCCAATTCTTAAACAACGACGATCAGACTTGAAGGCTGGATTTCGTAAGCTATCTTGCCTTGCTAGAGATCTTTAGTCGCTGAAAGCACAAAATTAGTTCTTTATAACACGTATCACTATGCAAAAGCTAGTGTATTGAAGATGCTAGTATAGACTTACGAACAAAGTATAAAAGATATCAAATCAATGAGATAAATAATTGCTATAAAGTACGTGTTTTACCTAAAAGTCATCCCTTAAATGGTTGCTTTTCAATAACCAGTTGCCATAAAGAAAAACTACGCAGCAAGACGTACGTATATCACACGGTTTCGAAGAGACCGATCAAAGACGAAGTACAATCTAAGTTGCGGAATTCCACGTTAGTGGGTGTCGTACAAACAATGCGATTTTTTTTTTCCTTCCACACCCATTCCGTACTTACGTACTAGCGGCAGAAGAACTGCATAAAAGAAATGGCCTTCGCACGGAGATGCTGTCACCCGTTTTCAAGTCATAACGCAAGTATCAGAACAATTCTACACCTTGGAGAGCAGGGATTTTTTCTTGACATGGAGAAATTTGCATTAATCATGTTTCACATGCTGCTAGCTTAGATATTCGACTTAAGATTCATCCATCCATAGAATCGCGTGAATCTCAAGGATGTTTGCTCAAGTGGGATATCCAAACGATAACGTAGCGCACATACATCGTTCTACGTACATATCCATCTCTTTTTTTTTTTCTCGCGTATCGAATGTATAAATACACCAAAGTACTCAAAAGAGCTGCTTTTTGTGCTATGTCCGGAGTCAATCTTACCTAGAAATTGACATCCAGATTCAAATTTGTTGACATGTTCAGAGTGGAACTGTGCAAGTTATCTTTGCTTGCATTTGAAAGTGTCTGTCCAGAAGGACTGCTTATAGTTAACCCCACAAAGTTAAAGCTTTCTTGTGTGCAGCGTTAAGTCATTTTTTCCTCGCCTTTTTTTTAAATCACCGTTATGGATCCTGCTGTTTCGTCTTCAAAGCGACCAGAAGTTTTCTCCCCAGTGCTTGTACCTGAATCCAAACGTCATAAGATGAATTCGACTGAAGGTATGCGATCCTACGTCGTTCAGCATCTCAGTCCAGAAAGTGAAGGAGACGACATGGTTACCGATACGAACGATGAGAACTTGAATTCAGAGGCGATGCTACTTGATGACAATATCACATCTGAACTGGAATCCAGTTCTTACGGAGAAGATCTTGAGAAAGGCATCATTGGCGCGTTGGATTCAAAAAAGGTGATTGGCCTGCCTACCGTCCAATGTTTCTTTGACATGCTTGCTGACATGGTGCACTGTCCTTTTCTATTTAAAAACAAAGCTGACAGAAGCACTGGAGGCCTGTAAAATTCTTGTCATAGGCGCAGGAGGATTGGGGTGCGAAATCTTGAAGAACTTGGCTTGCTCAGGATTTAAACAATTACATGTTATCGATATGGACACAATCGACTTAAGTAATCTGAATCGTCAATTCTTATTCCGGTAAATAGTCTTTATTTCCATCTATGATGGAGTGACCAACGGATCTATTTACAGGCAAAAAGATATTGGTAAGCCAAAAGCTATTGTTGCTGCAGAATTTGTTTTGAAACGAGTACCTGGCGTTCAAGTAACACCGTAAGCTCTCCTTTTTAAAGCATATTTCCAGACTCAATGCAATTTGTAGTTATTTTGGAAAAATTCAGGATAAAGACGATGACTACTACAAACAATTCCAGATCATTATTTGTGGGCTGGACTCGGTAGAAGCTCGTCGGTGGATCAACGCAAAACTGATCCATATGGTGGATCCCGATGATCCCGAAAGTTTGACACTGCTAATTGATGGTGGCACGGAAGGTGAATAGTTAAGACATCAAAATCCTTTTTTACTAAAACGAAGTATTCTAGGGTTCAAGGGCCAAGCTCGTGTGATTTTACCAACCATGAGTTCTTGTTACGAGTGTTCTTTGGATATGTTTAACAAACCTACGACCTTTCCTATCTGTACCATTGCCAATACACCACGTTTACCAGAACACTGTATTGAATGGGCTTCTGTGCTGGAATGGCCTCGTGTATGGGGTAATAACCTACCTTGTGTAGGAGGCAGCATAATTGATATGCCTGTTACTAGGAGAAGTGAAATCTGACAGTGACAATCCGGAACATATCCAGTGGATCTATCAAACAGCACTACGACGAGCTGCAAAATTTAACATCGTAGGCGTTACATATTCCCTTACACAGGGAGTGGTAAAAAATATCATTCCCGCAATTGCATCTACCAACGCTGTCATTGCAGGTAAACCCATGATGATGTCGATATACCTTCTAAGCAGGGCTTGTTAGCTTCTTGCTGTAATGAGGCTTTCAAATTGGCGACGATGGTAGCACCTTATCTGAACAATTACATGATGTATACTGGCAATGATGGCGTCTATACATATACGTTTGAACATCAGAAGAAAGCTGAGTGTCCTGTTTGCGGTAGTACATCTTCGACTGTCGAAGTGGACCCAAAAATGACACTTGAAGAACTTATTGACTGGTTGAAAGATAAACCCGATGTGTAAGTAAAATACAATTCACTATGGTACCTATTGATGTATCTGTTCATAGACAATTGAAAAAACCAAGTTTACGAACAGCATCCAAGTCACTTTATATGCAGGCACCACCAGCACTTGAGACGGTCACCCGACCTAACTTATCGAAATTTCTCGAAGAACTAATAGAAGAAGGTGATTTCATAACCGTGACAGATGCTACGCTTCCAGTGAGTTTACAGATGAAGGTGAATTGGAAAACAACAGCACAATAAACAAAGTAAAATAAAAATGAGTAATTGTCTGTGGTTCAGCCTATCTGCCCAAATCCGGTAAAATCATAACAATAGTAGCAACTATCGAAAGAAAGAAAGAAAGAAAGAAAGCAAATGATTTTTATTCCCTTTTGTTTTTCTTCTATCCATGCTTTCACGAACAAAAATCGAAAATATTTTAAGTCTTGCACTCAACGGTATCAATATCGTACTTTATTTGCTTGTGATCGTTGCAGCCATTTTCAAATCGACACAAGCCAACTTCTCGCAGATTGTCTTGTGTATATATGGAGTGTAAATAGAACAACCTGGGAATCACTGTTTTCTCTATATTTACTCATTCGTATTTTCAGTATCTTAGCTGCGCTTTTGATCTTCAATGAGATCAAACAGTCAGACATTTCCGCTCAGTATTTCCGATTTCTTTCGGTCTATCGTGGACGTGGCATCGTTTTCATCTTGTATGTTCTTTTAGACAAGATAGACTTCCTAATCCTGAATGATTTTCTAGTTTTGGTTGCCTTGTTCTTGACTTTGGGGTTATTAACATTATTGTCGGGACATTCAATTTGGCATTTGGACTTGTATACATCATCATGTCTTTTCTCTCTTCTTTTCCGCCGCCAAACCCAGTTGTTATCAACTGGCAAAATTGGAAAGACTTTTCAGCGGAAGGGCTGGACTTATCACGTCCAAAACATGTATCGATTGAAGTACGTAAACATACGTCAATCTGGCTATCTGACTTTTTTTCTTGGTAGAGCAATATTGCGGTCCGATTAAAGTCGCCTGCACCGTACGATAATCAAATCGATATGAGTGATGCACATTACAGGTAAGATTTTTTAACCCTAAAAAAGGACTGGATGGTAACATACTATTTTAGTCGTATCCAACGATAGATTTCACCATCTTAATTTATTTTTACGCATTGCTGAGTGTTAGTTTAACATGTATTTGATTTTGAAAATTTATAAGCAACAACATTGGATGGGTAGCCAACTGGTCATTACATTATTATAAAGCATGTACAAAGAGATGAAGCAAATGAATTGGACATCTAACAAGTGAATGAGGTGAAGAGGGGAATGATGATGATGATAGTTTAGGCTGTTAAGCATTTTTGCCATAATTTGTAACCAGACAGGGAGCCGCTGAAGAATCCTGCCCAGGCCTGGACGCCATTTGAAAACGATGGTTGCCAAATATCGCAAGCTACACAAATAAAAAGTTAATTTTCGAACGCGGTATTGATAGATGAAAATGAGATAACTTACAGCAAAAGACGCCATCCATGAGGAGCTTCACGATGGAAACTTTTGTCATGAAGGCTTTTTCTTTGTCGTTTTGTTTTTCTAATCGGCGGAGTGTTGCAAGATTCGACTGCAGATCGACCAGAATGCCAATGAACCAGCAATAATACGCCAGCTCTTCAGCACGTTTTCCCAGACGCGGGCCGACTAAGCCCATTTTAAATATACAATAAATATCATCTGCGAAGTCATTGATAATGGCATTGACCAGCACAAGACTCTCAAACACGGAAGATGGGCCAGCAGCCAATTCACGGAGCGGGCCGATACCGTGACCTAACCGAAGGATTTTACGGGTTATGGAGAACTGACTAGTCAGGGGCGACCACAGTTTTGGGTTGGCAAGCCGGTGATGCAACAGGATCTTGAAAATGTACTGAATTATTTTCAAGGTTTTGTCACGACCGTCTAGATCCTTAATCATTTTGTGGAATGTTGCGACGATGGAGATCTTGCGCACTGGTTTCGCGACCATTGGTTTACTCAGAGCTAAAAAGGAAGGAGTCTTCTTTAACTGTGGCGAGGAAGGCGGTGGCGAGGACGTAGGTGTTGGTAACGTATGCGTGACATTGTAGGTTTGAACATTGAGGGTATCGTTGTCCATTATCGTCGTAAAATAGATGAAAGAAAAGAAAGAAATGGTATCAAAAAATAGAACCATGCATTTATTTTTTATCTGCTTCGATCCGCGGAATCAATTACCTAGTTTGGACATTCCGCGGGTATAGATAAATGAACCTCGTGGCGTAGGAGACCAGCACAAGCTTCCTAGCCACTGGTAAACCAAAATGCATAAGAAAAAAAAAAGTTACGCAGCAGTTACAGATGAATCGGCCCCTTCCGAAAGAAAACGGAAGTGAGTGTGAAATATTTCTCTGAGCGATAAGTTGCTGTCTACTTCACTGTCGTCAGCGGAGTTGTATAAATTTATCCCAAAATAACGCGCAAGAGATGTTTCTTTTGTCAAGTTTACTGGGTTATGACAAGTCTCCTATCGTAGCTCCTTGTACCTCTCTAAATGACATGCATGATAAGCCTTTTTAATGCAAAACCAACTTTTATTTTTTTTTACTGTTTTAAAGGAATCTATAGAAAAAAATGATAATGCCCCTCAATCAACCTAACCATTTAGAATTAGTATGGTAAACTTCAAGGGATTTGACATTTACCTTGACAGATGTATATATTTTTCTTATAACCGCATAGGAACTAAAGAAACCAAGTGCTCCTGTCGAAAGCCCTATCAAAACACAGCCCAGGAAAAGATAAGCCGCGTAAAACAGTGCACCAAAAAAACCATGTGCCTCGCTTTTCATCATATAGTACAACATGCCATAACTAGATAGTCATAAGTCTCATAGTCTTATCTTTTTTCCAGGACCTTACCCGAAGATGTACACCGAAGGTGAAGCGCCGATAGCAAAAGACGTCCACCACCAATGATAGTCCTATATCACATGAATACTCAGCCAACACACACCCAGCCCTTCTTTTTACCTCTGTACAAAGCTGGAAAAAGATGAGAGCAATAGTCACTGCCACAATCGTAATGCAGAAAAGGAGCAAAGCCATCAATGTGTAGCTTAGTGCCAGATAAACTTCACCCTGCATCATCGACTTGAACAAATCATGAACGTTGACAAACACGACGGCAAAAGGGATTACACCACCGATAGCAAGGCTGTAAACAAGTTAGCCCATGGAATCACCTTCACTCAAAGCATACCTCACTTGATAATGCTGGTACCAACGTTTTTCCGGAATGAGTCGTGGCATCTGTGTGGTACGCACAGGATGTTCAATGCGGTCTTTCGATTCGCCGAAATAGGCGCCCAACATGGTCAATGGAAATAATAATATCATCCATTGAATGATTAGAACAACCCATCCACCAAACGAAATAGCCAAGGAGGAACGTTGCGACCAAGCAGTAAAGCTTAGCACCATTATACTAGCAAATATAAATCCAGGAACAAGGAACGCCGTCTAAAACAACAGGGCATAATTCAACAAGATGCTTGGTATAAACAAGAGGACTTACTAAGAAAGCATTCAGTAGCCAGGACTTTCCTCGGAATACTTTGTACACCCGGGCACCCCAGTACCCTGCCAAAATACTACACTAGTGTTAATTCTTTTCTTCCAAAAAAAAAAAGCGTCGTGGAAGACATACGCTGCTGGAATGCAGGAGACAATAAACCAACCAACCAATGGACCAGATCGTGCCGGGTGACAAAAACCAGACTGTATACATCCTATTCATCATGTAAGCTTCAAAAAGACCACAGTGAAACTTGCCTAGCGTCGACACAAAGGCTGTGAGTAACTGAATACCGGTGCCTACGATAGGTGCAAGTAGTCCACCATAAATTGGGCGTCGAAATACGTCACGATGGATCAGTCGCCAGCCAATGATGTCTTCAAAATCATCATGGACCTGTGCAGAAGTAAGTCTTTTTGAATGTAGAACAATAGCTTACTTTAGGTTCTGACTCATCACCGTGTATAGGTGCATCTTTACGAAGTGTTTTAAACCAAATGACGGCGATTGTTCCAACAAGAGCGAGTACAATTACGCTACTGTTAATCAATGCATAGATGTGAAGCTTTGGATCGGGTGGAATGATATAGGTATCCCACCGTTTTGCAGGAGTAACCACCGTCGACTAAATTCCAAATCAGAGGAGGTTGCACGGATGGTCGTACCGACATACCTCGGTCCATTTGACAGAATAAGTGAATGTTACGTCCATTTTCTTCTCCGTCACTTCTTGCACGGTATAATCGACAGGTGAATGGGTGCATTCACCATTTGTAACACTGCAGATGTGGTAAGTTCGGGCCAGTACTGTTAGTTACGTACGAGTCTGGGTACACCTCAAAACCGACGATATGGATCTTGTTTGGGTCGTCTGGCTGTGATGTATACAGAATGTTGAATGTAACGTGGTTATTGATAACCGCCATGTCATTCTATAAATATCGCAATCATTCCTCTTTAGTGGATCGCCGTAACACGTTCATCGTGGACATTTAAAGGGCAGGTAGAATACTTACAATGATCTGGCCTAATGGGAAGCCAACACGATAAGCGCGTGTGTTTACTTCGTTTGTATATGTCGCAGTTGCTCCCGGTAACCCATCCAATCGCCTATTTAACTATGATTACTATCCACAACGACACCGAATGATCCAGTACCATTCCACTTGGTAGCCTTTTTCAATCAATTCTTTCACCTGAATAGAGTCTTCGATCGTCCATGATTTGGTACACAACGTGTTACACTCCACAGGTTCGAGGGCAGCAATCTTCTCATACCGATGGAATGAGTTTTCCAGAAAACAGCATAGTGGATAGGGTTACCTCATAGTTGCTTTGTACAAGGCGATCGCCTAGTAAATCTTGATCAAGGACAAGAAAGCTGTACTGACGTGATTGTTGTTGATTGTTCTGATTATGAGGAGGGCAGATGAATGAGAGAGATGCATAGGTATAAGGAATATGTGTCAGATGAGAAAATATCTTGTTGTAAAAGAGAGGAATCAGTTGGCCTTTCTCGTAGGTTGTAGCGTAAACCGACTGTAAAAGGGTTAGACAAAGGAGAGGAAGTAGGAATCGGCTCGACATGGCATCTACCCGAGCCGAAAAAAAGATGCACCATGGACCTGTTGAAGGAATCCCAAAAGTTTTGTGTCCGAATTTGCCATTTTCTATCTCAGCCAGATATGTGTTGTTTACCTTTCTGCCTCTTACTAGGAACAACTCAGATTTATCGAATCCTGTTGATCATTACCCTCTACAGAATAAAATCTACATGGTACTACGCTTCTAGATAACCTTTTTTTTTGGTCAATGGACCAATGTATTCATGACAAGCAGCAGTCCTCGGACACACGGTATGTTTTAGCATTTGCGCCATTTCTCAGATCCACATTTTTCATTCCCAGAAAAAATATACCACGTAGATAGCGATCGGTGCAACCTTCAGTAAAGCAGGGTGGGGTTGCACATCCTTTCTTAACCGTAGCATTCATGACGTGAAAACATTGGTTGTCACGTTATGCTGGTCGTTTTCTCAAGCTGGAGACATGGACCTCTCACTTGATAAGTAGGGCTTAAAGGGGCATTGGGGAAAGGCTGGAAGAGTTTGGGAGGAATGCCGAGAATTAAAGGCTCCCACATTAAAAATGATAATGTTTCTATTGTGAGTATAACAAAAGAACAGATACAGGATAAAAAAAAAAGGAAAAAGAAAGTGAAAGATAACCATTGCGTCGGGTATGCTAGACATCCGTAGCACCCGTCAACGTGGCTTATGGCACGGCACGTTGCATCGGAAAAACGGTGTTTCTCTTTAACGCATCTACTGATGATGTTCCCAGCGGACCAAGTAAGGTTCTACGCCATCGAATTCATGCATCCACACTGCGCACATTATTTAAAACGTTGCTTGGCACTGTATCTCAGCCAATCATTTTTGTCTGGATAAAATAGATAGTCTGATTTCAATGGTTGTGGCTCGTGTCGCAACTTTATGGTTGCTGCGCAAGGTCTCCACTTTACTTGTTATAGGAAGTGTTGTCTGTCAAATGGAATATTTGTTCCCAAAGAAAAAAAAAAGCTGAGTTTGAGCGAGTCGTCATTGATCGGGAAGAACGCCTGCTGTGATGTGGTACCTTTCGAGAATCCTCTGGTCGTTCAAAAAAAACTTACCCTGATGAACTCAGTGAAGAATGTTCATCAAAGTAGACGTTAAAATATCGAGTAACAGTGTGGGTCGTAGTATCTTGGAAGCTCGACTGCACTGGTCTTTCTCAAGTGCGGAGGTTAACTATACAAAAAAGTTTCTTGGCAGATGACTCTTGTAGCCAGTCAAACAAAATATGATTCTCCCACTGTACGAAATACCCATCTGTTCGGTGTGTCTAGTGCTCTTTAAGTGACCTGGGGAATTGCTCGATAACTTTGTCTGCTTCACAGGGTATTTTCCGATCGTATATTGATATCATATTCTATGAACTCAAGAGTATATGCGCGATCTAAGATCTACAAAAGCACAGTATTCCTTGTTCTTCCTTAGTCATTATTATCGTTTGATATGTTTGCCGAGTGATTCTAACAGTTATACTGGCAATCATTGCCGTCCCTTTTGCTTTTTGTCCTTTCACAAAAACTGTTTTCTATTTGTTATGAAACATGTCGTCTGTATTCCCCTCTAGCTAATTACTAATCATTTCTTGAAAAGGTGAACGTTTAAGTATAATAACACTGAAGGTGGATTCGCAATGAAGCACACATTGGTACATGGTAAGGTTTCGTGTCCACTTCCGAAAAGGCTTGTCATGCTGTATGCTTTTTATCCTCTGTTTGTACATACAATTGTAGGTTCAGCAGTCAATGTGCACATTTAATCGTAGTTCAACCTTGCAGCTTGTATTCTCGTCCACACTTTACTCTTTCCTATATGTTGTGACTCGGCCTTTTTGTGTATCGGCCTTTTTGAAAAAAAAAAAATGAAGCACAAAAGAAAACAAGTAGGATGCCAAGACATTCTTTATCACCAACCAAAAGTTTCTTGAATGATTAATGTAGAGCCGGGAAAGAAATGAATATTGCCATGTTAAGCTATTGTTATGAGTTTACCGATCTGTCAGCTACTAGCATATCGGAAGCATAACCAATCGATTTCGTGATTCTTTGTGCAAGAGCTGAAAGTCAAAACCGGTGCATTAGCCCATTTGCCAAAAAAGCTTGTGCTCCGAAATAGGAAAGCGGGCTTAAAAGCAAAAAAAATAAACTGTCCTTTCTTTTCTTGCCTTTCTTTTTTTTTTCTTCTACTACTTTTCATAACTATGGGTCGTCAACTCAACCTAGAACTACCGGTATCTGTACCGGATAATATGCCACACGTTGGTACTGCTAAATCTTGGCTGCACATTGTACAAGTTGTTTGTACGTTCTTGACTATATGTGTTGTGGCGCCTATCATTGCAACAGAAAATCGGTTTTACGTAAGTCTACTGTTATCACGAAAAAATAGGAATACTGACCTCATTTCAAAATATAGCATGGAAGTCAACCAGGTCCAAACTGGACATTACTGGTAGCTATCACTAGTATCGGCATACCCATTTGCCTGGTATATTTTCCTTGGGCCTATGACCGTCAAAGCAAATTCAAGAAGCTTGGCAAATTCTTCCTTAAACCACGCACAAACCTTATTTTCACTTCCTTCTACTCAGTTATGTGGGCTACTGCTGGTATCGCTATTACTGTCCATTCAAATAATCCCGCACACTGCAACTTTGATTCGGCCTTGCAAAAAAGCTATGGTAACGATTACACAAGTGCGTGGACAACTCAGGTAAAAAAAAAAAAAAAAAAAAAAAAAAAAAAAAAGGATGAGAAAGTTAAAATTGACCGATGTTGTAGTGCAATCTAGCTAAGGCTACTGCTGGTTTTGCTTGGATTACATGTTTGCTGTGGATAGCTACCTTGCTGTGTACGTTGATTATTTTCTGGAGCGAAAAGCAATCTGTCCGCAACAATATGAAGGAACACGAGATGAACAAGCAAGTAGCACTTAATATGCAACAGGAAGAGGAGGCAAGACAGTATCAATCGGCGCAGGCAGGTTATTACGCTGGTAGCGATTTGGGAGGTGGTCAACAACAACATCAAGCACCTCTGCCTCCGGCGCACCATGCATCACCTTTCGAGTCTCCGTACGATCCGCCGGCTGGCACGGAACCATCTCACCGCGATTCGTACTACCGCTCCCCAACTCCGTCTCAACCGATGCCAGAACAAACAGATTATGCGTACCAAGAATACCGCCAGCATACACCCGAACAGCCGCATGTCGCTCCGCAACAATATCAAAGTCCACCTGTCTCCTATACACCTATGCCCATGCCTGAACCATCGGTCTACGCGCAGCAACAGCAAGCTCACCGTTTCTAAATGGATTGGGCCAGCTGAATATATATATAACTTCTTTTACTTACATATTGCTTGTATACCTTGGCCTTGTTCATAGGATGTATTGAATATCGTTCTCATTTTGTTTTAAAAAGCAAAATTTTGTTCATTCCTTTTTTTTGTCGCGTTTTTTTTTTTGCGTGATGAATGTAGATTTCCAAATAAAAGCATGCTTTAACTGCTGGTTTTACAGTCAGACTATGGAATAATTACAAAGTCAAGATGCACAAACAAAGGGTACAAATAGTTTGGAAAAGAAGGTGCACGATGCTGGAATACTAACAACTGGATAGAAGAGGTCGTACAAAAAAAATCACCAAAACATCCATCTCTAAGTCTACGTATGGATCAAAATTCTAGCGTTAGTGGACTGCAGTAGGGCCAGCAAACTATTTTTGGCTCTCCTCAATCGGGTCAGATGTCACCGCGGGTACAGCCATCTTAGTTTGATTAAAATAGTTAGCGATTAGGTCGAATCATACCATGCTTTCCTTGATCATCGAATGAATCGGATCACCATCTCAGCATTCACGCGCACTCTTTCTTACAGGTCCAATAACCTTGCTTATACTGAAGATAGGCTCTAAGAAGGGTTTTCAATGTGTCATATTCATTGCAGCGCAGTTTTGTGTTACATCCCCCTTGCAAGCCTTTCCTCAAAGTGAATAGACGTTCCTGCCAGCTGCTTGGTTTTCATTTTGGTCAGTCCTAGAACTATCATGACATAGTGGAAGCGACAGGTAGTCGTGGACAACAACTTGTCGAACGCCCTATATCTTCGTTTTTCTGTGTTATCGATCGTCGTTCGTCATCCGCGACAGCATAACACCTTATTCTTTTTTGCTGTTAGCGCTTGTATTAAACTCAATATGATCAAACATACATAATACACTGGCTAGAATAGATTCACGATAAAATATAAGACTAGCAAACAGGAATGCGGAAGAAGAAAGATGTCGGAGCATTGAGCGGCCAGTTTTGCCAAGAAATAGTGGATGATAGACAGTAATGAAGGTCGATTGTTTAACACCTGGTACTAACAGGAAACACATATGCTTTGTGACTCACGGACAGAGGTTTGTAAGAGAACTGAGGACGAGATCGTATTTGACATACTTGATGACTGGATACCCGGTTCGGTTTTTCCAACTTGCACTTGATAATACTCGGCTTTTCTACAGTGCTTTCTGAATATTCCTCTTTAATTTTCGACAGCCCATCGTTTATTGTACCCTTCGACATTACACGAAATGCATTGTCTATATTCTCTCTGGCAGTAGTTGGTTCAATCGTTCTTGAGCGAGTACTTGTGCTGGATCTACTGGATAGACTAGAACGCAGCGCCGGAGTGCGCGCTATTCTTTCACATGTATGTTTCTACTGCTTTTCTTCGCGGACATCGTACTTTTGTTCCTTCTGAAGACCTATGGAACAACACCCTTGAGAATATGTATTGAAAGAAATGGAAAAAAAGAAAAAGATAGGTCACTATTAGGCAACTCTGATATACTAGCACGGTCGATATGGCACTTGGGATGACGACAGTCAAAGTCTCCCAGCGCGTGGAAGATGAATGACTAATGTGAGTCTTGACAACATCCTATAGTTGATACTATATGTATGCAGTGGCCGCTTTACATTCACGTTCCGGGTTTTGCTGTTGGTTGTCGAAGATCCAGCGCTTGCGTAGAGCATTTGTGATTGTCAACATGTATCTGCATGTTTTTTATCTGTGTTGCTAATTTCTTACACTTGGAGAAAGAGTCTGCATCAATAAATAATGTAGTATATATATATATATATATATGTACGGCTCTTATAGTCCCTTAGAGTTATTCATAATGACCAGCTCTGAAATACTACAGATTACGCAAACAAGTGATAATATATGGAAGAAAATCTTCCTCACTGGCTATGAGATACAATGGAGTAATAATCTTTATTTTTTAAGAAGATAATGCAATTTGCCATACTGGAAAGTTAGCCAGACAATGGAAAAGCAACCGAGGCACCATCGATATAGAGTGGCTTGCGCAAAGCCCCGATCGAAATCCCCCGTGGAGAACATACCTCGAAAAATTGAGGCCGTCATTAAAGTCAAAGGGAGGACATATAGGCTACTGATAGATATCTATGATAAAGTCATAAATATAGTCTTTGCTGTTTTTCATGAATGAGTGCAGAGTAAAAATTAAAGTTTCGCCGGTGACTTTTTCAAAGGCGCCGTTCTCTCCAGATTGAAAGATAGTGATGAAGGGGGGAGAATGAACTGTTCGAAATCTGCAATAAATAAAAATGTGGATTAACTGACTGCACCAAGTATGTACCCACATGTGTCTTCCCATTTTTTCATGCGAAAAAACGTTTGAGACATATCTGAATTGCTTATATGAAATTATGACGCCTTCTGTGTAGCAATTTCCTGCAACCCGGTTAAATGGACTGCATGAAAAGGGATAGGTAAACTTTAGAAGAGATTCTCTCCAAAAGGGAGACGTGCAGGATGTCTTGATTGTACAATTCTATTGGGAAAAAACCTGACAAGATGCTTGATTTCAGTTAAAAATATACAAGTATACTTAAACGTAATAAAGCAGATATATAATGACACCCTACTCTGTATAAATCGCATTACTCGAAACGTGTAAAATGGATGTGCCGTTTTGAGGGGTTCCTCACAGACCACATCTGATCGGGATTCCAAAGTTGGTCTGCTGTGCTTTTCTTTTTTGGCTCCTTCCATCACGATCAAACGAAATCATTGGAAACATAACGATGCGTGGCCAATTATTGGTCCTCTTTTTAACTGGGTTGATTTGGATTGCGAAAGCGGAACTGACCCTCGAAAATGATGATCGTAAAGCCATTGAAGTAGCCGCCTTCGGCTTTTTATCTGGAGGACAACTATCATATACCGTCCATGACTACCATGTAAGCTACAGCGAAGTAGAACCATTCCTAACCTTCCATCACGGAAGCTTGAAGACGCTTCGGCTCCAGGTGTTGTCGGTTTCTATATTCGCAAAGGCAAAGTTCTGGAAACGCTGTCACCAAGCATTCCCGACGAGGAGTCTACCAAACCAGGAGGATGTTTCCTTGATAACAATTATATTAAGGATGAAGTGAAAGATGGGACAAGCGTTGTCAGAGAATTGTCCCAGAATGATCAAGACACGTAATACAATGCCTAAATGATAAAAGTCATTATAAAACTTAGCAACCAATAGATGGCATGGTTCTTTGACGGTAGGGGCAACGGATGAAGGTCTTTGGCAAATGATCCTGATCAACTGCAAGGAAAGCAAGCTTTCACTAAAGGTAAGACTTTTTTTTTATCCGAGTAAGGCTAGCTGACAGCTCAACATGGATTGTAGTTAAACATTGATCAAGTCAATCCAGGAAACAACCACCTCTCAGCAGGTGATACACCATTACCGTGGGTTTATGGTGTTTCCTCTGTGGCATACTTTTTTGTTGCCCTCTATTGGACTAGCCTTTTAGTGTTTCAGCGAGATACCCGCGTGTTTCGTGCCCATTGGCTCATGTAGGTGATAGTACTGCTAGAAGCATTCTCTCATTTTTGCTTCAAAGGCTGGTGCTGGTATTATGTATTATTGTCAACAAGGCATTGCAATCGGTAAGGTGCTATTACTGCTACTCGAGTCATTAACAAATTAGCAAGGCCAAGTATCACTATATGAAAACGGGTGTACTTAGCGAGGGTTGGCGCATTGGATTTTACATATTTGCAACGTATGTTATTCATAACATGATATTATCTCACCACCTCTTTTAAATTAGCGTCAAAGGCCTATTAAGCATCCTCATTATAGGTACGAATGGTTGCTATGGTAGCCAATGCCAATTGTTAACGCATGGATAGTATTACTTGCTTCCGGATGGATGTTTATTAAGCCCTTTTTATCAAGCAAGGACAAACGCGTTATTTCCATTGTTGTTCCTTTACAGGTACTCGCTAATGTTGCGTCTGCTATCGGAAGTGAAGCTGCGATCGGATCTGCTGACTGGTCCTTCTGGGTAAGGAATTCACTACCACTTAGTCACTACAACGATTTTCTTTGTAGAATATGCTTTTGCCACTGATTGATTTAGCAGCTTGCGCCATTGTCTTGTGGACAATTCTTCAAACACGAAAGCACTTAGGTAGTGCGCCCTTCGTCGATGGAAAAGGTAAATGAAGAGACAGTAAGGATTTGCGCTGACAAATGTACGAAACAAGAAATTGATATTTTAAACAAATACAAGCTCTGGTCCTCTTTCTACATTGTCACCCTTGTGTATATTTATATCACACGCATCATCGTTCAACTTTTGCAAGCATCTCTACCATTTCGGTATGTTACGTGGTTAGGTGAAGCTGTCAACGAAGTGGCAACACTACTTTTTTACGTCTTTATTGGGTAAGTTTTAAAAAGGGAAATCTGTACTCAAGCTCCTATTGAATAAAAAGGTACAAGTTTCGGCCATACCCTAACAACCCTTACACGCAAGTACCTGATCAAGAAGAAGAAGAAGAAGAAGACGTTGAAAACCAACAGGACACACCACGTGAAGAGGCTTTGAGAATGACAGCTACATCCCGGCGCGATAAGACGTCGCATAGCAATTCACTTTAGAAAAGACCCCCCAAACGCAGCCGCCTTTCCTGCAAGGCAGATCCGTTAAAAAAAGTTCCCCAGAAAATGATAACGTCATCTGGGTATAAGCGTGGGAAAATTCAGGCGTGTGGGAAGCTGACTTCCACGCATCTGTGTAGCCAACCTTGAATCGAGGAAAATCACTATACTTTAAAAAAAAAACTAAATTGAACGCGTTACCAATGGAAGGGCTATTTCAAAGCAGAAGATAAATTAGAAGGATAGTCGGCACTGAAAAGAAACACTGAATGATAAGCAGGATTAACAAAGCATGTGATTCAAAGTGTGCACAAAAAATTCAAGTTCCTCCAAAAAAAATAAAGCGCTCGCCACGAAGAAACCCAGGTTCACCCCACGTTCTCTTTTCCACTTGTTCATTTTCTCAACCATGCTCAGAACTCTCATCAGCACCTCCATTACTCGACCCCTCACTGCTCCCAAGGCAACTGCCGTTAGAGCTTTCAGCACTGGCTTTGTTGTGAGACGTAAGTTCTTATTTTGAGAAAAAAAAACACGTATTTAATATCATTTTTCTAAACTATGGTTTTCAGAGGCTCAGGTGGATGTTGACAAGAAGAACTATCAGCACATCTTGACCGAGACCAAGGGTAAGGTCGGTCTTATCACCTTGAACCGTCCCAAGGCTTTGAACGCGTTGTGCAATGATCTTTTCATTGAGGTCAACGAAGCCCTTCGCGCCTATGACGCCAATGAAAACATTGGTGCCATTGTCCTTACTGGTTCCGAAAAGGCTTTTGCTGGTACGAGAAGAAGAAAAAAGAAAGACAAGAAACAATGGCTTTGCTAACCATGTACTCTTTTAGCTGGTGCCGATATCAAGGAGATGAAGGATAACACCTTTGTTCAGACCTACAAGACCGACTTCTTGGGTCATTGGGCCAAGATGACTGAAATCAAGAAGCCCATCCTTGCTGCCGTGAACGGCTATGCCGTAAGTCATTAACTCCGCTAACGGTCTGGTGTTCCTAAAAAAAAACGCTGCTTTTTTGTAGTTGGGTGGTGGATGTGAATTGGCCATGATGTGCGATGTAAGAAGAAAAAATAGAATGATACATCAAGGATGTTTACCTTGTCTTGTTTAGATCATCTATGCTGGTGACAAGGCTGTCTTTGGACAACCCGAAATGAAGTTGGGTGTCATTCCCGGTAAATACCGCCAAAAGAGGATAAGAGGGAAGTACTAATTTCCTTAACAAAGGTGCTGGTGGTACCCAACGTCTTGTTAAGGCTGTCGGCAAGTCCAAGGCTATGGAAATGGTGTTGACCGGCAGTGTCAACCTCAACGCAACTGAAGCTCTTCAATTGGGTAAGACACATACGGAATCTTAGCAACATCAAACTAACACATCTCCAGGTCTGGTCAGCAAAGTTGTTCCCGCTGCTGAACTTGTCGATGAAACCGTCAAGACTGCTGAAAAGATTGCCAACATGAGCCAACCTGCCGTCCAGATGGGCAAGGAAGCCATCAACAAATGTAAGTCTCTTTTTTTTTTGGTATTATGGAGGCTAATCATTACGAAAAAAAAGCTTTCGAGGTGCCTCTCAGCGCTGGTCTTCGATGGGAACGCATCTTCTTCCAGGCTCTCTTTGGAACTGTAAGTTTTATTATCGGTCGGTGAAGAAAAGACAGCAGATGTAACTTTTATGAATTTTGTAGGCTGACCAAAAGGAAGGTATGGCCGCTTTCGCCGAAAAGAGAAAGGCCACCTTTATCCACCAGTAAAAAAAAATTGTTCATGTAAATACCAGATTCTCGGTGTCATTCGACATAACGAAATAAAGAAAAAAAGACAAGTTCTTGTTTTTTTTTTTTGTTACTGCAAAAAATTACTCATAAATTAACTACGAAGAAGGCTGTAAAACTAGAAAGACACTCATTAGCCGCAAGAAAATGTGAGATTTTTTTAAATACCTTGATCAATCACATGCAGTACGCCGTTGTTCAGTAAGATATTTGGTTGAACAACGTTTACGGTGTGGTTGACTAATGAAAGATGAGAATTATGCAGTATAGGGTTTGACTTACTTTTAATTTTATTGTTGCTATCCACACTGATAGGCAGCGAGTTGCCCGCTGCGGTCTGGACCGTAGTTGTTCCATTTCCGCTAGCGGCCTCCGTGAAGTTTGTAGTGTAGTACACACCAGGAAGGAAATGTGTCCGAACAAGGTTTTCCATTGTTTGATTATCCATGCCTCCTGTATTGATTTCACTGAATGCCTTATTTATTGGTGCAAACATAGTGAACTACATAAGCAAACAAAAAAAATGAGTATCATGGGCTCACTGATGAATTCGACATACGTTGCTCGACTGATTCAGTTGGGCACCAAACTGAGGGAACCTCTGCATGGCATTAGCCAACTCGGAAATGTTCGAAACATTATTGATAACTACGGTAGGCGCCTGAGGTGGCAGTAGCACTAAACCCATCTATGAGCCAAAAAAGCATGTTTTCGTTATTCTTTACAAACCGCGATCAATAATATGAAGCACACCGTTGGCGGCTAAAATGTCACTTAAGGTCACATTGGCAGCAGTTCTTCCGTTGCCTGCTGTGAAACCGACATGGGTGGCATTACTAGGGTTGGATACATTGCTTTGAATCAACAGCGGCAAACCACCAGCAAAGAGACTTGTCGATTGGTTGTTGGACATCGTACTGTTAACAACGGTCTGTGTTGATAGGTTGTTCAACAAGAAGCTGCTGTTAACAATGTGATATCGAAGAAGATCCACCACAGTGAAGTTTTGATCCATAAGGGAAGTAGGGAACGGGTTAGGAGGTGCCGTTCTCGTGGCATTGCTGGAATTATTCCCCCCTCCAGAACTAGATTGGTTTTTCTCTTTAAACTCTCGCGTTAGCCATGGAGACAATGAATTACTATCCACTTACGAAGCTGTTCTTCCAATGCCTTAAAGAATTTATCCGAGGGAGCAAAGACGGTAATATTTCCCGGCTGATTTAGGAGATCCAGTACAGGTCGATAGTCATCCGAAGAGTTCAGTAGTCGGACAAATTGATAAGCAGGACTCAGTTGTGTCGTGTTAAGAATCTCAAGAATGGTGCTATTTGTCAATTGTGCTACCACAACGCTTGCGAGTGTAGCAAGAACCAAAACAATCGTCTCGAAATGCATTGTGTTCTGAACAAAAACACGTATTCACCTCGGTGCATCCCTTTATCTGTTTTTCATCGGCATGTTTCACTGTGTGTCATGGTTTGACGTAACCTTACACGTTTCGGTTGTGGCAAACACAGACCCAATCGAAAAGAGCATGGTCTTCAAAAGATGACCCATGTCCTTGAGACATTAACGTCACGATCCGGATAAATAAAACACTACTCTGACATTTTATTTTGCATTCGTAAGCTTGCTCTTCACGGAGGGTGGTAGGAAATGTTGCAAAAATTTAATTATCAGATAATTTACCAAGCTTCTCAACACAGGCCCAGCGTCACTTGGAGGCCGGTCCCTTCAGCCAGGGATAACTTTTAAAACTTATCATCATGTCAAATTTCGAGCCCGAAAGTATTCGGTTCTCAGTCGATCACACCGACTGATAGGCTCGTCGAACCCCGCGAAAATTGTAAAATATCGCGGTTTTCAACATCGTTGCACAAAGTGAAATCTTACTTCTCCAAAAAATATAGTCACCAAAAGAGCCACTCGATTGTACACTTTATTTGGAAATAGATGTCACAACACCAACAGAAAAGATGTCGCAGCACCAACAGAAACGATGTCGCAACACCAACAGAAACGATGTCGCAATACAAAATAAAAGATATCGCAGAATGCCGTCAAGACAAAGCAATAGAAGGCACATAGACCAAGTAATATGTAAAAAATGAAAGCGGCAAAATGAGTATTCTCAATCATTCCTTATTGATGTACTTACGCAACGCTGTTGTCACCACGCTGTGGGTGCCGCCACCTCACACCATCATGGCATGGGCTTTGTACAAGAAGTTGAATAAAAAAACGAATAAACGTAACTCAAAAGCGTACATCTTGTTTCGTTATTTGGCCATAACATCGAAGTGCAATACAGGTGCAGGATAGTGCATCGCGTCCAAACGAGTTTTTGCATTGTTGATATGATTCGCAATTTCGATTGACACAGCAAGAGGTGCCATTATTTGTCATCGTCTTTCCATTCTTTCTTTTCTTCGGATGGATTATACGACCCCCGCAGAAAGGACATGTCATCGATGTGCGGTTCTCGTTCGTAACAAGAACAATACTGCGTTGCATGCAAAGTCGTCTATGCCATTTGCCTCCATATCTGAGATGACTTTTGATTCGCGTTCCAACCCCTGTCCCTGCGTGTCCAATGGCTCGAATTATTGGTTTCATGCTATCACGTTGTTGCACAATCATTTTGTCGAGGACCTGGGTCTTGCGCCAAGGTAGCCACCTTTGCTGTCGTCGAATCCATTTGGCTCCATAAAACTGTCGTAAAGTTGAAACTGGATTTCGTATTTTACCATAACGTTCCACCAAGTCACTGGCATCCTTTGCGTGGTAAGTTGTGTTATCACGAAGAATCTTCTCGGCAGCTGTTGCGTTTCGACCAAGCTCTGTGTTCTATACAACAAAATTTGAATACATACACGAGAACAAGAAAAAGGGACGTTTTACCTTTTTCGCTCGTTCCAATTTTTTTGAAAATTGGTAACGGCCAGTTTTCCATTGAATATCTTTGGCCGTCATCGTACTTTTCGCGTTCAGCTTCACAAATTTTCCCTCTTTGATTGATTCCAACTCTTCAACGGTGTGTGTAACACTGGTCGCTAAGGTTGCCACGCCATAGTCAGTACCAATGATGACGGTGTTACTCAAATCCAGGCCCAAAGTGACATGCCTTGGGCTATCTTCAACTCTTGAAGTTGTGGTAATTTTTGATGGCGCAGGAGGAGAGGCTTTTTTCTTTTTTAAGCTTTCTCTATTGTCCTTCTTGGCCACATTCTTTGTCTAAATCGGTTGACGTTAGCAGAGCCTAGAACATCTACGATACTAGGATAATTTACCTTATGCAAATGGTATTTTACGCTTCGAGCTGTAGCTAAAGTATCTTGGATTTTATGTACTACATCTGTGGCCGCCTGTTGTTGTCGTTTGAGCGTTCGTTCCTTTTCTACATCTTTGAAACGTTTTTCCTTTGATGCAGATAAGGGGACTACAAATAACTCTTGTACACCACATGGCGAGAGTTCGGAATTGCCAACGCTGTTTCCTGCTGTTGATTCACGAGCCACAT
>JNEV01001258.1:0-45331 GCA_000697495.1 Saksenaea oblongispora B3353
CACCATTTTCCGGTTTACTCGTTCCAATGTCGACATGTCACAGTCGATTTCCAAGCCTTAGGGAAGTTGCTGACAGTAGCTCATATTCCACATCATGGTCCTGTACCGACGGCAGCAGAATCCAGGGAGATATATTTCGAACTATTTAACATGAGCAAGATAGGATATCGGAAAGTCGAAAGTCTAGAAACTAGCAAGTCAGTATTTTGGTAAGAATACACAGCGCTTTGCAACTGTTCTTCAATGTTTCTGTAGGGATAAGATAAGAACCGATGGAGTAGATGTGGAATTTATCTTTAAGCGCCCTAAACGCGAATCCTCTTCAAATCCCTTGACACCGGCAGATCTACAAGACCTTGCGCAGGACGCCTGCGTTTGGGGGGTTGACCCTGGGGTCATTGACACTTTCGTGGCTGTTGATGGAGATGGGACGGAGCCTCATCGGATACGCAAAGCCAGTACTGTCGAGTATTACGATGTATGCGGGTACAACAATGCGACACGGTTACGGAAGAAGTATATGGACGAAAATCCTGAAGTCAAAAAAACTATTGATGAAATACCGACTTTAAAGTCCACGGATATGAATGTCTTTCTGAAGTCACTACGATATCGTTTCCAGAATCATAAAGCTATCACAAGCTTTTACGATAAAGATGATCGGTGAGGCTATTTGAGTACACTTTTTGTTCCTGATATAGGCTTAGGTTCAACAGGCTCAAGTGGAAGTCGTACATCAATAAGCAAAAGGGTACGGTAGAGATTGCAAAGCGTCTTCTTTACGGTAGCAGAAATATCACGGAAACAGCAATAACTCGCGCCTTAAGTCAAGTAAAAAATCAAAGGGCAAGGTGAAGTGGAAATGCCTAGACAATCACGATCAGATGGTGGAAAAGAGCCGCCCTATTATCATCGCTTTTGGAAACGGAGCTAGTTTTTCGTCCATGAAGGGAAAGCTTCCCTCCTCAGCGAGAACAATAAGAAACAAACTCTATTATCTAGCAAAGCAGAAAAGGGTACAACCAGCCTATCTGGGAATCATATTAAATTAACAGTATAACCATAGGAAACGGTTCGAGTTGTGATGATCGACGAATACCTAACATCGCAGATCTGTCCAATCTGTCAAAAAAGAAACCTACAGAAAGAAAAGGAGAGGCGGGACAAAAATGGTGGCGCCGGTGCAGAGCTGTACTCTGTACTCAAATGCAGTGGTTGCGCTGTGCGCTGGAACCGTGATATCTTGGGTGCTAAAAATATTCGACGAACATTTTTATATATGGCGCAAAACAGTAACGAAAGACCCCCCGAATTGCGACGTCCCAAGAAAACTTAATGTAAAAGATCAGTAATACTTTTACGTATAGTAACATTTTGTATACTACAACTTGTTATAATACAAAAATACACAAAAGCGACAGTTTTCTTGAATAAATGCGACAGAAAACATCGGAAATGCTGTACTTTCAAGTAACAATAAAAAAAAGGGTTACTCCTGATTCGTCTGATGGTTAGAACTGAAGTAAAGGTGACGATGACCTGACGTGCCTACACGTGCTTTCAATAGGCTCAACTTTTGACAGCTCTATACGAAAGAAATAACTATAGCCAATCGAATGAGTCATTTATATGCATTCAGGCCATCACCAAGTCATGGGAGCGTTATATAAGCTGTATAGACACTGGGACAGTTTCGGTAATTACGACTTTATAACATGTAAAATTGTCCAACATTCTGACAATGTGATACAATGGCTGGGTGCTGGTAATACGATGATGTTTTAATATTAAAAATTTGATACTGATACAATAAATTACTAATGATTAGAGGGACAGAATAATAGTTCTTTGATGTTTTGCAGTTGAAGCATGAGATCTTTTGACACAGATATTAGCTGAGTTTGAAAAGTGTCCGGATTTTGCCTTCCATTTGAAGTTCCGTGTGCTTTGTCTCCCCACTCTCTCTCTCACTTTTTTTTTGGTTCCTTTCCTCTTGTTTCATTGCTTACCTTTTCCCGCTTGTCTAACTCCGAGCTAACAAAAGGAAACTATGCAAGCAATCAAGTGCGTTGTTGTTGGCGATGGGTAGGTCTACGTTTCTTTCTTCTGTTATCTTTTTCGCGACACGCGTTGAAAAGATAGACTTGGTCATCGCGAAACTCGTATGACCATCATCTTGCTTCATCCGCATGCATTAGTTAGTTTGTGATGACGAGAAAATGAAAGCTTATAGCTTTTTTTTACTTGCTTGCTAATATGATTTATGTTTTCTTAGTGCGGTGGGTAAAACCTGCTTATTGATTTCTTATACAACCAATGCGTTTCCTGGAGAGTATATCCCCACAGTGTAAGCATATTAGAGAATATTCCTATTTCTTATTAATAACGTATTATTAGTTTTGACAACTATTCGGCCAACGTTATGGTAGACGGGAAACCAATCAACTTGGGTTTGTGGGACACAGCTGGTCAGGAGGATTATGACCGACTTCGACCGCTATCGTACCCACAGACGGATGTGTTCCTAATTTGCTTTTCTCTTGTGAGTCCACCGTCATTTGAAAATGTAAAGACAAAGGTAAGAAAAAAAACTAAGCCGCAACGTGGTATATGTGTTTATTATTATTATTATTGCTAACCAACCGAGTATAGTGGTATCCGGAAATTAGCCACCATGCACCCAATACGCCAATGATTCTTGTCGGTACCAAGCTTGATCTACGCGAAGATCCTGAAACAGTAGAGAAGTTGCGTCAGAAGCACATGGCACCTATCACCTATTCACAAAGCTTGCAAATGGCAAAGGATATCGCCGCGGTGAAATACCTTGAATGCTCAGCATTGACTCAAAAGGGATTAAAGAACGTGTTTGATGAAGCAATCCGTGCCGTGCTGTGTCCAGCCCCACCTCCGAAAAGACAGAAGAAATGTACGATTTTGTAAAGAAACCAGGAAATAGGCCATACTCTACATCCTCCAACCTTTTTGATCCACCGAAAAAAAAAAAGTACCTCTTTTTCCCCGCTACACGCAAAACACACAGATACAAAAACAAAAAAAAAAAAAAAAAAAAAAAAAAGACATAAAAGGCACACTAGGCATGCACACATACACAAGGTAAAATACAGCATTCATCATTTATGCCTCAATTCCCTATTTATCTTACGGATGAAGATTATTATTCTTTTTTTTACCAAGTTATGATGATGCATCTCCAAAAACGATGTACCTAAACAACACCAGAAATAAATTACTCACGCAAAAAAAAAAAAAAAGTCTTACCCTTTGTCTGTAACAATGCTTCGACAGTTTTCAAAGACATGATATTTGACGACCCATCGCGGTGCCACATCGACCTTGTCAACTACATTATGTGTCCTTAACAGTGTTGAAAGGCTTGTTGTTGAAAGAATATCTAAACACCACTATGTTAATCTTGCCCTTTTCTTGTTTTGATTTCTTGGTACCTGCTGAATCGCCATTGTGTAGTAATTCCACCCCATTTTGTTTTGCCAGTTCAATTAGTTCGACGGGTAAATTGCAGCACTGTCCGACATTAACTTGATTGATCTCTGGCTTCAGATTTACATTCTTGTCTTGTAAAAAGTTGTAAAGTTCATTGTGTCCGAAATCAGTAAGACCTAGTTTGCCTACAGATCCCTTCTTATGTTGTGCTTCCAGAGCCGGCCATATTGCTCGAGTTGTCTCTGGAGAAGAGGAAACGATAAAGGTATCGATTAAAGATACACGCAATATCTTTTGAAGGTGTCGGAGTGCTTCGTCAACGATATAAGATGTGGAGTGTTCATTGGTTTGATTGATATAAAACAATTTGGCTGAAACAAAAAACACCCGCAACACATTAACTCCTTGCCGATTTTTTTTTGTTTTTTACCTGTCACTTCGACATCACCCCTCTCTTCAGGTGTGACCCCTCCCAGTCTTAGATCAGGCACTTCGAGTAAATGTTCGTCTGAATAGTATCGGAATGATGGTACGTTCGTATACAGTGAAGCTCGCAGTGTATCTTCCATTGCTGTGAGTAACTTTTCAAGAGATCAAAAAGTGAGTCAACCGGTAAACATCATCTATAGATAAGATACCTCTATTTCGGTTTTCTTGTGTATTCCTCCTGCAACGCCTCGACGCATAACATTGCCGGTATAAAGTACTATCTGTTTGAAATCGGGAACAGTGGTTGTCTGTATTCTTGTTTGAGCAGGCATTGGTGCTGGTTACTTCTTTTTTCGTTGAGCGGGGAGAACAAGAAGTGATTACTTCGAAAAAAAAAGCAGATTTTACAATAGCCGTGACTGGTTTCTGACAAATTGTCTGGAAAAAAAAACTTCATTTCATGCAAAAAAAAGAAGATACGGGAGCAACAAAAAATTGTGCGATCCTAACTCGATAAGAGCAACCATCGCTCTACAAAAAAAATACGACTCAAACTAACTAATGGCTTTAATACATACTACTATTACATAGGGTATTATCCCTTCAAATGCATAAATAGTTGCTGACAAATCAAACTGCTGCGAGATCTAAGCTTCTGGTGGTGGTCAGATTCTGGTGCTCATTGGAAATATCTGCAACATGTACTCCGATCGTGCTATCTAGGTTCACGTCGTACGACCTTGCACCTATAGGAAACGACCCTTAGCGAACTATATTGATGACATTCAACCAATGAACTTGCTTGGTCTAGGCACTCGAAAAAACTCTGTTTGCATAGCCCGTATAACCTAAAAATCTACACTACATGCATATATTAAGGAAGCTGTTTAGAATCAGCCGTAACAATTTGAACTAGTATCAACACAGTTTTAAAAGAACTGAGGATTCTGTGTTATCAATAGTTATAAATAAGTCATTACTCCGTAGTTGAACTCTCTAACTGTCCACAGCAAGAATGACCTTCTGAGAGTATTTATTTGTAGCTGATGCCAAATAATGTTTGACGCAAAATTCTTATTTTGTGGCAGTGTTGCTTTCTTGTTTCGGTCTGAGGTTACAGCGCTTTAAGGGCAAGAAACCTCCGCGGACAAATCACATTTGTTGATCTATAGAAGACCCAAATGGGTCCTATATTAAAAACGTTTCACCTATATCCAGCCTCATGCCAAATTAAAAATGCATAGCAGAACATCCTGTTACTGTAAAGACATAGTCATGACTTTTTGATTGATTATGTAAGCCACATTTTCATGTCTAAATGTATATACCGCTATCTCCTACATCGTCTTATTCATCTGCGAAAGCATGCTGTTGTGACATCCTCATCCTCAACATTCCGCTACTACTTGGTAGCATCAAGGACCAAGCCATTCGCACCTCTGCATGGCGCTTAAAATAGTACGACCTTTACCTAACCTGTTCATGGCAACCTGATGCTCCAAGTTGCTCATGGCATCCCCTTGGGGGCTTGCAATCATAAAAGAGATAATTTTAATCCATCCTCTTTTGCTGCTCAAACAAGACCAGCACAAGCCGGTCAAAACGAATAGCAATATTGCCGGTGTTAACTAGAATGTTCTCAAGGCAAATATCATACCGGGGTACGGGCGAAGAGAAGTCGCACAGAAATAATAGAAGCGCTCTCTGTATTTAAATTACAAAGCAAGCTCAACCAGCGCAAAATAGACTACTAATCTTAAACAAAGCAAAACCACACGGTTTTATAGTTTAATCTCAAGATAAGTCTTCGGAATTATGTCGCATATTAAAATCGGAACGATCTATAGGAGATAGACGTGGCCCCTGCACAAGATAACATGGAATCTCCGTACTGCGATCTCGGGTCGTACAGAATGACTCTACAGTAAAAGGGCATAGTCTAGACATTACCGAAGCGTGATTCTTTGACTGGAAAAGCATGACAGTAATTTTATTCTAAGAGAGTATTTACGGAAGGCTAGTTTCGCAAAAATGTGTTGTGCGTAGCAAATGTCCTAAGTAAACTCTCAGATAGCCATTTACAGAAGAGGTTAATAGGGCGCTTTTATCTTTGTCATTTGTACATACACCTGACATAAAAGTATAGTACTCTAATGCACAGATGTAGCAAGGAACTCTCACGGACTATGAACACTCATACTATGACTTCGAGGGCATTATGATAGCATGCGTGTAAAGTGGGAGCAGTAAGGATTTGCGATGTGAACGATGCTAATTGGATGCAGTTTTGAGAATTACAGCAGTATGTGTCCTAACACTAAGGTTCCTGAGTTCCCGTTCCACTGTAGTGAATAACTGTAACGATATGCATAGTCGCAAAAATCTTATTGCAAACACCTGTTGAATCGATGAAGTCAAGCACAAAACCATTCGTAAGCCGTCAACGACAGAATAGCACGGATCTAGTATTTCTATGCAAAATGCAGGCATATGTTTCCACTGCACTTGCCTTGCCAAGCGGCAACAGAGATGCAATGCCTGCATCCTGTAAGCTGTACATTAATAATGATAATAACCAAAATAATTCAAGAATCAGGAAAATACAGTATTGAGCAAATTTTAACAGCTGGAATTCACCGATGACTAATACGTCATTTTCTGAAAAGAAACCTATCATAAGATCTGCATCGATTTCCAGGCACTAGGACGGCTACTGCAGAAATGAAAGAACCCGACACTCTTTCCATGTGGCAAGTACTAAACCCAATTGGACCATGCCACGATATAGGTACCTCTTAAAGTCATGCATTGTAAACATACACGTCACGTTTTAGCCAAATTGCATTTTAGTTTTGTTTGTGAGAAGTAGAGTCTCAACGTGATCAGTCAATTTGTTTCTGTCCATTGGAGGTAAAATATACAGTTGTCAAAAGGGAAACATGTACAATGATAATAATAATAAATAAATATAACACATAGATTAGGTGGTGGTTTCTACAAACCATGGTAGGTCTGTGATGTCCTGCAACTTAATGCGTTTGTCGGGGTTTCTAACGAGAATGCGTTCTACAACTTGCTTCGCTTCTGCACTTATAGAAGCGTTGGAAGGCCACTTGACTTCAGCTTTGACGATGCGGTAAAATAGCTGTGATACGCGCTCACCCTTGGCTGGGTTGTAACGGAAAGGTAGGTAGCCCACAAGCAAGGCGTATAGGATAATGCCAAGAGCCCAAATATCCGTTTTTCGGCCGTCATATCCTAAACCTTGTACGATCTCAGGTGCAGCATACTCTTCACTTCCACATCGTGTTGTTAACGTAGGTGCTTCTGGATCCACCACACGTGCCAATCCAAAATCAGTCACTTTAAGGACCAGCGTGCCATCATCCATCACGCGTAATAGAATATCTGGGATATCTTAGTTGATATCATCCACAGCAAGTATTACTTACTCTCCAATTTTAAATCACGATGAACGATGTTGTGTTGATGCATCCACTGGACTACTTCGACCAGCTTTAGGAAAGTCTGCTTCACCATCAGTTCATCTAGTTGTTTATCGCGATGCATCTGTTGAACAAAATCAAACAACTCGCCGCCGCGTGCATACTCGAGAACGATACAAAGATTACGTTCAGTTTCCATTGTTGCTTCCAGTTGAACAACATTTGGATGGTGAATATACTATTGTCGTTCAAGGATTTAGTAAAAAAAAAAAAACAGTTGGGATTATGCTTACTTTGAGAATACCAACTTCTCGCTCAATGCTTGACCGCATCCGGGAATCTTTGATCATCCGTTCTTTTTGGATAACCTTGATTGCATATTTTCCCCCATTCTCAACGTTATCTGCAAGATACACTTTCGAAAATGCGCCAATTCCCAGTAATTTCTTTATCCGGTATTTGTCAAGTTGCTTATTCACAAGGTCTTCTTCTTCAGTGCATTGCAGGGGTGATGCTGTGCCAAACTTCTGCTCGCGTATCATCTGCATATCCAACAATCGTTTTTGGTGGTACGTGGGGTCCTCAACATCTCCAAGCATGGGCTCTTCTGAAAGGGAAGGGATTTTGTCTTCTGTCAGCGGTGGAAAGGATGGTGATACAGCAAGTACTGGAATGCTTATAGAAGGTGCTTCCTCTGGTGTGACGGGTGAATGAGACGAGTTTCCTCTATCTTTTAAAAAGGTATAATGCGAATGTTCTGTTGGAGAGTAAGAAACAGGCATCGGTGTAGGCAACGGCATGATTTCATCATCTGAGTAGGAGCCTGATCGACGGACCGGTGACTGAGGTGGGGGAGGTGAGGACAATGTACGGTTACTATCAATTATTGTTGATGTTGCTTTTGCATGTAGATAGTTAGGAATAGGTGATGGGCCAGCTGTGGTGCTAGCTGCGTGAACGGTAATAGCGGTGGGTGTGATGTGTCGGTTGGCGGCTACAATAGTCCGCAACCGATTTGCATAAGATTGTGAGTCATCGTTAGGTTCGCTTCGGCACGATGGTACGTTTGCCTGGCGCAAGGATGGCGGTGGACGTGGCGTCGGCATGTCACTCGCGTGAAAAAAAGCGTTATTTTTAGATCCTTCCGTAAATCGCTTATTAAGCGAATCAGGGTCGGTCAAAATACCAAGACCCTTGGATGCCTGCCTTCGATGACTCACAGTGCAAACTTTTGAACTCGATTTATCCGGATCAGTCTATACAAAGGGTTAGCAGAGTGAACGATTTCCCTTTGTGGTCAAGACGCTTGCCCTGGGAGGTTTTCTAGTTTCAGTAACAGAAGAGTTATCCAGAACACTTCTTTCTGCCATTCGTATACGTGTAGATTCTTCAACCATAGATCGTCAAGTGAAGATTGCTCTTGAGTCTATTTGTTTGGTAGAGGTGTAAAAGTAATGTAAAGGGAAAAATGAAAAGGTGTGAAAAATAATAAAAAAATACCTCTCTCGTCGTGGACCTTTAAAAATAGCGGACTTTGGGGAGGAATGACGTCTTTTGTCACTACTTCCCCTATTTGGTGGAAGAAGTGTAGAAGGTGCCGGAAGATACTTGAGGAAATTTTTCTTTCACCTTTCGATTTCAAAAGGGGGAGGGTTGCCCAAAACATCATGTGCATCGTGCCGATATCAGCTGATAAACGAACACTCCTTCACACTTGCAATCGAATTTCTAGCCAAACACATCAAATGCAAATCTGTTGACGAATTAAATTGTCGGTATGGTAACTAATTTCAGAACTAACGGCGCTGTATTTAAGGGGACTATCAAATCTCCTGAGGTTCAGTTCGTCAAATCGCATGCTTTTTTTTTTCTTCTGTACTTATTCCATCGTGTGTTGGCTATACAAAATTCCTACGCTCCTCTATTCGAACGACCTGATGCCTGTGAGTAATCAATAGTCAGGTAATCATCTTGTAATGTGGTACTTATTTGCCAACAAGGCAAATTGTGAGACAAATTTGTTATATGGGAATTTCAACCTCTGATATGAATTGGCGCTGAGAGAAATTTGCTGAGAAATCTGAGATTGTGCAGATCCTTTGTTTATATCTGTTGTAACTCCGTAAAAAAAGGCACTGAGGATGAATAAGAATAACTGGATACCACTGACTGACGCGAAACACTTTGATCATCTCCTCCTGTTGTAGATTCTCTATCTTCTTCTGTTTTTGACTTGGTCGAACTTGTCGCTGTGGGTGTCCGCCTCACATCAATGCTCAACCATCGACTGTCCGATTTTTGTTTAGTCGGCGATGCCGTAGCAGCCAAGGAAGCTTCCCAGAGACGGTACACGACTTTGGGTAGACCATCGAAACCGTTCTGCGCCACTTTTCGACTGGCTAACTCGCACGAAAACTTCAAAGCAGACAAAAGTCCGAGCCCTCGGCTGAGGCAAAATATCACACCTGCATTGAAAGTATCGCCTGCTCCAACAGAATCCACAACTTGATGAATAGGCAAGGCCGAAGCATGCAGAAATTCAGGACGTGGCTCAGCTCGTACGCATGTAGCACCTTGAGCACCCCAAGTGCAAAATAAAACGGCCCTTAACAGATATATCAGAAACGAGCCGAGGCAGCGAAAATGTGCTTACTTTGGTTTACATTTTGGTATCATATCTTTTAAAAAGTCCTTTGGATGTACGTATCCTCTTCGTTGAGCAAATAGCTTGGAAAAAAAGACAACATCACCCTAATAACATTAATATGTATCCATTCCAATGGACAAATGTACCTTTGGCATAAGCATGTCTATATTTTCTCTATCAGGCTTCTCCAGTTCAACAGAAATCTTCAAATGAGATCGCCATCCTTCCCTTGTAGCCTTTGCTTCAAGCCATACAATTTGCTGAAGTGTTTGATCAATGTTTCGACCTTCAAAATGAACCCATGAAAATGGAACTACAGGATCAAAATCCATAGTCTTTTGGATCGTGGCCATTTCAAATTTACGCGCAAATTCTTCCCGACTGATTTCCTCGGTGCTAATAGGTGGTGGTTAGAGCGCTGTTTCTTCTAAAGCTATCTTACTTTGTGCATGAAATGATTGTCCTTGATCCTGTTTCTTTGCTCTGAATAATATATGATGATGGTGTAGGCATTTTACGATTGATACATGCTGTTGTATTGATACCCCTTGTTTCCAGTTGAGATACCAATGAACTAGAATTTAGGTCAAGTCAGAAGAACAGCTACAAAAAAAGAATAGATATCCGTACCCTGTTGCGTCTTTTGGGCCAATTGCAGACATTAACCATACTTTTACCCTAGGAAACTGCGACAAGACTTCAGCTGTGTTTGTGCTGTTTCCTCCACGTCGTTGTTCCATCGACTCTGCGCGGCGCTTTGTATCCTCTTCAGGGAAACAATCCATGACAAGAATAGTATCGAGGTAAATCTGACCAACGAGAAGAACATTCACCGGTTTGTAGCTTGAACTGTCATTGAGGATCAGACCCGGCAAATGATCCCAAGAATTAGATCGAGGCGATGTGCGAAATGACGACAAAGACGATGTCTCGGATGTGATAGTCTTGCTCCGAGTTTTCTTAGCAAATGACAAGACCATGAGTGAAGAGATCAGAGAAAAGACGCGTATCACATGCTGAGGAAGAAAAATAAAATAAAAAAAAAAAAAAGGCGTACTTCGCACGAATTTTAACTGAGGTCAGCGGACAAAAAGTGTTTCGCTGAGATGACACAGGATCCCGCCCCTCCCGTATCAACATTACATTATGGCCACATTGATTTGATCGAACGTTGTACCGAACCTGTTTTGTGAGACCATGTAGGTTTGATGTGAAATTTAGGGGGTGCCGTGCCGTGTTTCTCTACTTTCTTTTCTACAGTGACGATCTTCATTGAAAAGTTAGAGCAAGTGATTTTCGGACAAAACCAGATCTGTTTGATAGCAATGGCTTCCTAATTGCTCTTACCGACCTTACCCGTTTAGTTGAATTATTTCCGAGGGATCTATCGTCGGAGTAAAAGGGCGGTAAACAAAACCAGGAAACATTTCACCGGAAAGGAGAGCACGTGCTGCAAAAGCTATGGTAGGTTCCTTTTTCTCGATAAGTTCATATTGATGTTGCAATGTAGATAATGCTATTGAACGGCTACTTACAAAAAGGCGGAATGAACTATATACTGTTTGCCTTATGCTTGTCTTGGTGAACACCTGCATCCAATCTACCGGCTGAGTTACCAAAACCCATTTTTGTACTTGTCTAAGCGTGGCCTGGAGTCTGAGCTAATTAGATGTTGCATTACCAAGACGTTTTGTCGCTTTTTTTTTTTTTTGGGGGATGTATATATATATATAAGTACACCTGTATTCCATCCTAGGATTTGCTCTCATTAAAATTACACTAGAGCCTTTATCATAATGAAACATTGAATTTTTGTATAAGGATGGAAAGAGTGCTGTTGTCGACAAGTATGGCATGCCTGACATTTATGGATTATGTTATCGCTGGAGAGCAGTATAGTACTGGGATGTTGAGCTCCTATACACAGCAGCCATGCAAAACTGCCTCAAGAAGGAGATAATGAGAGAGAGAGATCATGCAGACAGAAGAAAACAGAAAGGTTACACCGACGTTGCTATGAGAAAAGCATCGATCTAGCGTAATTATACGTTTTACACCGATCAGGCATGCATGTTTCCTCGGTCTGTTGTTTGAGAAGTTCCTGAGTAATGCTGTTGCTGGAAAACAGTTAGAGACACACGCTCGGATGGCGCAAACGTGGAACAGACTACACACGGAACGCCCTATTGCATCTTGGAGACTGACAGCCTGCGTCTTCTCAATGAAGGGCATAATAACTTGTATAGAATGGATTGAAGTGAATCCCTGAGTTGTCTTGAAACAAACGGTGGCGAAGTTGAGGTAAGTGTTTACAGAACTCAAATATGCAAAATCGCTGTGTAAGCTTTCGTGAGAAAAGCTTGTAAGTTATCTCTTAAAAAAGGCTCGGTTTCGGTATGTAGACCGGGGACACTGCATAAAAAATCAGAGATAATGACATAACTTTTACGAGAAATTGCGTCTTTTTTAATGAGCATGCGTTTTATATTAATATGACTCGTAGTATGGCCTGCTCAAAAAACGGCCTACTCACAGTGTTTAGAGGTCATAGCAAGAGCACAGACAACCACAGTTGTGGCTCAAGCTTTGCTGCAGGTTAGATTAACTGCGGCCTGCTGCAGCCAATAGGAAGAGAAATTGAGGGGATAGCAGTGGGTATATGAGCAAACGGACGATTGCAGTATACTATATTATTTTTCTAATGGTTGCAATGGATGGAGTAAATCCGCATTTGTACATGAGGGTCATTGCCTAGTCATGGACAATGCTCTTATCTATAGGTAAGTATACAGCATGTTGATGTTATCGCTGCAACTACTTTCCTTCATAATTTCCTGAGCTCAGATTGATATTTTATAATACAAACCAATCGAATGCTGTTTATTGAACATATTTTGCGTCTATGAAGGCACTAAGAAACAAATTTACATGCGCCATCATTTAAACCGTAAAGCTTACTTGAACTTGGTCCCTCAGCGGACACAAAATTTATTCAGAGTATCATAAAAATCCATTCATGGTTAATACCTCTTATACTCGGATGTTAGTTTACTTAATCCCTCCGAAGGGTAATCCCATGCATTCATGGGTGCTTAACCTCGTACCGTGATGGAGGGGGTGGGAGAAGAGGTCCTAATGGCATAAAACCATTTTCATGGCTTACGACCATTGGTCTAGACAATACGTCCGCAGACATGATTGATATGTCTGTAGTTCATCCAAGTACGTGCCGGGGATGTTTGCGGTAAATAGAACCAAAAAAAAAAAAAGATCCTCCTCTTGACTTTTTTCGGGGTAAAATATTTCCTTATCTAGAAACACAATGAATCAACGCATTACGCAAACCTGTTATCCAAGCCCACTCTAATTCGACCCAAAACAGTGTTACTCCCAACGCAAAGTTTATTTAGAGCCAACGAAGAAACATCTCCCGCAAAACGTTTTAATCAGTCGCGCAAAGACATTAGTGATTGCCCGCAAACAGATAGGAAGTACAGTAATTTTGGTCAGTTGACTAGAGTAGATTAAAGTGCAACAAGCCCCTGAGAAATGGGACATTGATGACGATGACCAGCTCGGCTTTTAGTAGATTAAATCTGAATAACTTTAGCGGCCACATTCAGCATTGTCATAAAATGCCTGTGCTAATGTGGCAACAAACCTCTGTAAAAAAGTTTTCAACGCATACTTTATGTCCACGTATGGGAATCAAGATTTGTATCAGTGGTATCAATAGTGGTTGTCTTTGATTAGCAAAATCTGTGTAACCTCGATGCCATGCTTCGTCGGCTGTGCAACAACAGTGTTGAATATACCTTGAGACTCTTTTTAGAATCTATTGCAGAGTAAATTTTTTAATGTCTGGTTATTTGGTCTATTCGTCTCATCTGTACAAATTGATATTGGATACCATCGGTTATAGATTTGCCAGTAATGCATTCAGATATGACTACGATTATCTGTATGCCTTTGGATCTTTCTAAATTACGTTCTAGATATTTCCTGTCTGGGTTTGAATCACGCTGTCAGCATATATTGATTTTCAGGACAATTTGTCATGACAATATGTGTGTAGATCTGTATACTGTTTTTCCAAAAATGAATGTCGCAGAGGGAAAAAAAAAATTGTCGTTAGCGAACTACAAAAATGGAAATCGGTTTGGTCAGTTTAGTATGAAATCAGCCAAGGATTTTTTTTTTACACTAACCAGTTCCAATGCTATAATTTCCATCCTCTAAGTTTTTTTTTTTCTTGCAATACTTACGACTTTGTCTAAACGTCGCGAGCTTCTGTTGCTCGGATTATTTGATTTTCTATCTTCACAGATAGTACATGTGGACGTGAGTTTGGTGTATGGCCGGCAAGAATGGACAGCATTGCCAAAGCATGAATGTTTCGACTGGCGTTGATATCTCTTTGCCAAATGCGTGAGCAGTTGTTACAGACTACTACGCCATGCAATTTCGAATCGTCGACCTCTACGTTTTCCATGTCTTGGTGACCACACGTACTACAGACCTGGCTTGTGAATGCCTCTCCAACTTTGACCATGATTAAGCGTCCATGGGACTCGGCCCTTTTCAGTAGCTTTCTGAGAGTCTTAGCTTATCCATGGGGCTTGCCCGAAATGTTCTTCTTCCAAAGTTTCCGTCTCCTACACATACAACATTGCAAATTTCTGGATCTGTAGCAGTGAATGGCGCCTTTCTCCATTTGTTTCTAAAACACCAACGGCAATCAATACACCAATACACACCTCATGTGTGAACATTAATGGCATATGACTTACTGCTTTAAAGTTGATAGCCCTTGACTACCCTTTCCACGGTGTCGACGTCTTTTCAGTTTCACAGATCCATCACGGCGAGTTCGTGCTTGTATTACTGCTTGGCTGACTTGGCGGTGCGCTGGATGATTGTATTTTCGACCTCCATTGATAAAAATATTCGCCATTTCCTCATGGACTTTTTGCTTTCCTCTGTAGTTGAGAAAGCGAAGACGTTGAAAGACCATTCCGTAAAAATTGAGCAAAATGGGAAGCTGGACAAAGTATTGTTGCATGTAATCTTGTATATTTCCAAGGCGGGCCGTTTTTGCCGAACCAAGATTTGATTCAATGTCGACAATACCCGCTTCTTTTTTCCATTCACGAGTCCTTGCGTTGGTTTTCTTGTAACCTGCCTTTACAAAATATTCTGCGGCAGAGAACTGGAGAACCTGATGGTGGTTGTTGGTTGCAGACGAAGGTTGGTTGTAGACTGTGTGGTCGCTGTCGTCCACAGCAACGAAGATTTGGGTTACTCCAGGATCTACGCCCCAGATCTTGCATAAGGGCAAATCTTCGCGCGAAATATCTTGTAAATCCAATGACGGGAGGCGGTCTTGGGGTACAACCTTTTTGAATGGGAAGGACACGGCAAAGCCATCGGTTAGGCAGTGGTTTTCAAATTCCCCACGTCTACATTGTCCCATAAACAAAGGTATGAGCGCAAGATTAAGTCCACTGACATTTTTTTTATATATTACCCTTTGAATTTACTCAAATCGAATATTTCGAAGTGCGGATGTGCACGATCTGTGGGCACCGAAGTTCTTAAAGGAACGGCAAATCGGCCAAGTCCAAAGCGTCGTAGGACTGTTCCTAGCGTAATATAATCCAGATGAATGTACTTCAGGGTGAGAGCTGGAACAGGCACCATGGTGAACAAACGAGACTGCGTTTTCACAAGGAACGTAGATGGGCGAAATGCGCCATTTGCCAGTTGCTGTTGCGCATCCAAAATGAATGTGCGTACTTGTGCAATGGATACATCGCCGAACACAGGCGGCAGCCGGATTGGATCGAAATGTATATTTTCGTTGACTATTTTGGTAACGGCTCTTACGAGAGTGGTTCTCTTGCGATAAGATAATCGAGGCCATTCAGGTAAATTGCTGAGGAAGTGTCTTGTCCAAACCGAAGTTGCCTTGTCTTGGACAGTTGGTTCCAGTTGCTGGTCTCCTTCGTTCCAAGATTCCATTTCAGACAGAATTTCAAACATGATTAGCAGGAATAAATGTGGATACTCTGACAGTGTGGCAGTAGTGATTTTAATGTCGTTATCTGAAGTAGGTGTACTGTCGATGTCCATACCCGTGAGGCCCAAAGTTCCAACCGATGATGGTACACTAGAAGGGCCAACAGTGGACGAAACATCCATGGACGAGGCAGCAGTGGACGAAACATTTATAGGCGACGCAGTATCCTGATCTGGCATGGTAAGCCGCTGTCGTTGCAGGCATATATTTTCCTGTATAGAAACCCATTTTTCACTGGTGCGGTCTACCAGAGTCAGCAGCAACAACTTAATTGGTCGTCTATATCAGGCGAATGTACAATTTGTGGCCACTCTGCAGGGAAGTTGTCATCCTTGATCGTCAGTTGATACACAAATTCAGCGTACGCTTTTGCTTGGTAGGGTTTCAAAGACTATGGTATACAGTAGTTTATGCAAAAATAAACAGGAAAGAAAGATTGTAAGTGGATATTTCTGGTTGTCGTTATTGTCACGCTTACCGGAATACGACGCAGTATATAAGTCTGGAGATAGGAGATGTAAAATTGATCGAAATTCTCTGCAACATGTGACACGAAATTTGATGCGCATTGATTTGCTGTGTATGAAAGAATGGCACTGAAGGCAATGGGGCAGCGATCAGGGACCGATGATCGTACTAGGCAGCAGCGTGCGGTTAAGTACTGTTGAATGAATTCATCAAACTTGCTCTTGATGTTAGATCGCAGGTCATAGTCAAATATTGATTTGTTGGAAAATTGTTGACCAAGAAGTAGCTGAAAGATTCCCGTAAAGAAATGCTTGTCGAACAAACATGGATAAATCGGTAGCCGTTCGGTTAACCTGTACGTGATGTAGTACAACAAAAAAAGATGGGCGTGGATAACGATTTTCCGATTGTGAGCAACCACTGCTTCCAGTCCTTGAGTAAATCGAGCTTTTTCGGCTTCATCCATATTCTGCAGTAGGTTATGCAAGCCATGCTTGATCACATAAGTGCGGACTTTAACATTGCCAAGCTTCTCTTTGGTTTTTATTCGCTGTGGCTTCTTGTAACCTGGACATATGGAGTTTGAAGCACGCATATGAGTCAAGGATGAAGCTCTTCGTTGCTCTTCTTCTGCTATATCCCCACGAGCTTTGGCTTCTTCTGCAGCTTTGACACACGTTCGACAAGGTCTTCTTTCCGCGGTCGAACTTGATTGTACTGCCTTCTGACGTCGTTCTCTCGCTTCTTGCTTTTCATTTTTTTCGTCTTGATTCTGTTCCCTCTTTGTTGTTTGCCAACTTTTTCCTCGCTTTTGCCGCTTCGAAGCTTCAAAAGATACAAGTTAGACGCACGACTTGAATCAAAGTAAATAAGAACTTACGCGGCTGTTCATCATCAGCTGTTGTATCATCAGCTGCATTCTCAGCTTCTTCAAGTAGTCGTCTTTGCTTTTCTAATTTTTTTCTTCTTATGAACTCACGCACAGTTCTGGACATCAGTCTTGTGAAAGTGAGAGTCAAAAAAGAAAAGGATGGAGGGATAAATAGAAAAAGCTTTTTCACACCTCTTTTTAACAAAGAACAACGACACACTAAGTTTTGATTTGCTACCGTAGAGTTGCCAAGCGCATGGCTGCTCCTCCTGAAATTCATTGTCCATCTCACATACATTTTGTATTATAAATAATTCATTGTTCGAGACTTTTTTTTCAAATTAGACGACAAAGAACCTCGGAAAACCTGTAAATCAGCCAGTTGATGAGAGCCTGAAGATGTGTCTATGATAGGTACGACAACACACAATTGCAAACACTAGTACGATTAACGATGTTGTGTGCCTTGACGCATTCTAGGTGGCGTTGTCTCGGGATGCTAGTATGTCCATTTCCTTTGACCCCATATTGCAAACACCAGCCACTATCCAGCTTCCCACGTAATTGAAGAATGTGATGCCATCCAGGGTCTGAATCAAAAATACTGGACGAAGCTGAAAAGCGTCGATCGTCATCAGTACAAGTAATACATTTCTCGCTAGCGATGCAAATGATTGGCTGTCTGTTCTAAACTGACTAACGTCGTTTCCACTTTTGTAGTCCGCTAACGGCATTTACGTGCCGCCGTGTTTGCTCACGCAAAGTAGGAGTTTATTGTTTCTAGGGACGTTCGTGTGCCAAAGCAAAAACAATGCCCGCTGATCAAAGCCATCCTTTTGCAACGTTTCCAACAGCACCTGGAAGAGGTGTCAATGGACTGCGACCTTATTATACTCCTGGGCTGGCCAGCGACAACTACACTTCGATCATCGCAAGCAACATGACGGCACCGGCGCCATACTACGCGCAGGACTACGATGATTTGATAGACTCGAAAGCTGCTGCACGCGAACTTATTAACTTCACTGTGCTAAAATATCTTACCACAGCTGTTAGCAGCCCATTTGAAGTTTCAAAGACGTTGCTACAAGTACAGTACATGCCACACGAGGATGTCGAGGTTGTAGCTTCTACTTCCGAGGAGGGCACGCGTCCCGAGGTACATTGGGATGAACGGGATAGCGAGGTGTGTGGCTAAATGTGATTGTACTAGGATGATAATGATAACGAGGAAAGAATGCCAACAGATGAAGAGGAAGAGGAAGAAGACGAGTATGATTTCTATGGAGACCGACATTCGCGTGGCCGACGTAGATACTCAGCAGGAGGCACGCCTTTCCAGGCTCCCTCACTGGATATCGACGATCCTGCATTTCGACGCAAGATGCCAGTAGATGAAAGTGGATACGTCGTACGGACAAGTGTTTATGATGACAGCACTAGACCTGGTCATCAGATCAAACCAATCGAGGGAGGTGTATGGACAGGTATTGGAAGTTTACTCAAGCATCCGCACGAGGGATGGCGTTCGCTGTTTAAGGGCCAGTATACCAACTGGCTCTATGAAATCCTGCATTTGTTTCTTCAGCCAACGTTGGAAGGCTCGCTCAATGACATGTTTGACCTTTACGATGACACGATCCCATTGGTACATCTGGATCGGGCAGGGCCGAATCTCGCCACACTCGTCGCGAGCAATGCACTTGTCGGTTTCCTTTTAAGTCCGCTGGAGTTGATCCGAACGCGGTAAGGATTAACAGTTAGTTGTTTGAGCGTTGGAGACCGGTTGGCAAACTGAGCAAATGTTGTATAGACTGATAGTGCAATCAGCATCCCCTTTGCAGCGAAAATACAAGGGACCTTTGCACGCACTTCGCACGATTTTGAGTGAAGAAGGTGGATTATCTGGACTTTATTTATCGCATAATCTTTTACCGACGCTTATCTACCATACCATCACGCCACTACTCCAAAACACTACACCGCTCATCATTGATCGCGTGTTCCGAATCTCAGCAAATGATTCGCCATTCCTGTATGGTCTGGCAGAATTGGGTTTGAATACGATGGAGATTCTTATCACACTACCTTTGGATACTATCCGAAAGAGACTACAGTGTCAAATCAGGACACGCACACCTGGAAAGAAGCGATTCGAGAGTGTGGTCGCATTGCGCCCCGTGCCCTACACAGGCATGACCGATGCTTTCTATCGTATCATGAAGGAAGAAGGTGGTCGAAGGAAAACTAAGGGAAAGCAGAAAAAAGAGAAATCTATGCTAGCTGGGTGGGGTCTGCGAGGACTTTACCAAGGATTCAGCATGCAGTTCACTTCAAATGTCGTTCTTTTTGTATTACATGTTATCAACGGCATTGAAGGTAAGTTTACATCCAGGACTGTCTTCTTTACTGACATACTGATAGATGATTACGAAGATTTTTAATACAAAAAAAAATAGCTCAGAGCCCTTTGCCATACCATTAATTTTCATGCGTTGGGGACAATATTATGTTATTTTTCCGAAATACGAATCTATACTACTTAAAGAAGGCAGCAGATATTTTTTTTCTCCTTGCCCACGTAACGTCTAAGCATTTGAATGAATTGCTTGTACATATATCACAAGCATGACGATGCATCTCCGATCGTCTACAATCTTCGCGAAAGATTTCGCTGTATCATCCATGAACAACCCCAAAACTTTCGTGGAACTGCTTTCAAAACAAAATGGTTTGGACTCTATGTAAGCATACACCAGTACTTTCATTTACTACATTGCATCATTTGTCATTACTTTCTAACTAGCCAAAGGCGCAAAGACCAGTTGTGGTGAAATGATCTGTGTTGAGATGTTATAGCTGCCTTGGCTCGAAGAGTTTAGTCATGATTGCACTATTAAAGAATGCCCGATTATATCGTTTGCTCACTGATCATAATGAATCGAGTTCAAAAACTATTAATGGTTTAGATACTACATATCTTGAACTTTAATTCAAATGTATACTCTTTAAATATTATATTAATCTACAATTGAGGAAAATTTACAAGTACGACAGGGAAAAAATATGTTCAAAGTTTGAAATGAGTACTTGGGTGAGTAAAAATGGAGCAATTGTTGGACTAGTGGCAGATAGCATTTACAATGTTCTGCGAGGAAAGAACTTTCTCTTAAGAGCCTTGTAAGCTTCCACTAGGATGATGTAAACAAGAACAGAAACGGCAACAACACCCCACTCCCAAGTGATAGGAGCATGTCTAAAGATGTCGGTATTCAAACTATAGGAAGAGAATCATTGTGAGTGACACAAAATAATGAGAAAAATCAAACATACCCAGGGACATAGAGGACGATAAACATCAAAACGAAACCAAGACCAACACTATAGAAGAGATACTTGTTCTGGGGTCCCGTCATAGCCTTCCAGGTCCATGTGGGATTGTAAAGGTCACGACAGGTGAAACCGTGCAGCAACAGAAGAACAGTCATTGTAGCAAAGAGTGTACCACGACCACGGAAGACTTCTTCACAGGTTGGGTTCCATTCCTTGTTACAGTTGGTACCAAGATTACCAGTACCAAATCCATAGACGACGACGACAAAATCGGCAAAGCAAAGAAGTCCCATCAGGAGACCGTAGTAGATAATGTCCATCAGGTTGGACCGGCTGAACAGTCCTTCCTTAGGTCCGCGAGGAGGAACCAACATCTGATCCTTGTGGACAGGCTCAAGACCCAAGCTCATGGCTGGAGGAGAACTATACACGTGGCTGTGTGAGTATCGTGGGAATAATAACACCACAGTAACCTTACCTGGTTAAAACGTTGTTGAACAGAATCTGAATTGGCGCCATTGGAAACACGGGATAACCGGTATGGTCAACGAAGGCCAAACCCAACAGCAAGGGTGTGATTTCACCCACGTTACCAGAAACCATGTGGACAACAAAGCGAGAAATGTTGGCAAACACACGTCGACCTTCTTCAATGGCTTTGACAATAGTAGCAAAGTTATCGTCAACAAGGACAATATCGGCAGCTTGTTTGGCGACATCCGAACCAGCTTGGCCCATAGCAATACCAATATCCGATTCCTTCAAACTTGGACTATCGTTGACACCGTCACCAGTCATACCGGAGATCAGCTTTCGGCGATGAAGCGCTTCAATCATTTTGACTTTGGTGTCGGGACTGCAACGGGCGATCACTCGTGGCAATTCAGGCAAAGCGTCAATTTGTTCGGGTGTCATCTTATCAAACTTAAGTGCAGGCATTACAAGCGAGGGGTCCTGGCCTTCCTTGCTATCGTCGAATCCATAGTTATCGGGAAGGATACCAACCTCGCGCGCAATAGCCGTAGCAGTGGCGACGTGGTCACCCGTGAGCATGTGAACGGTAATACCTTTAAGAGAACAGCGATTAAAATCTTTGCAGATAGTTGGGATTGATGTTACACATACCAGCTCGGTTACACTTTTCCACGGCACCCTTTGATTCTTCGCGGGGAGGATCGTAGATACCCACGAGACCAAGGAAGATCATATCTTGTTCAACATCATCACGCTGGAACGTATCCGCAGCCACAGGTCCATCGGCCTTGATCTTACGCATAGCGAGAGACAGCACACGAAGACCACCACGGGCAAGCGATTCAACTTTGGGGAAGACGAGGTCTTGGAGAGCCTGCTGGTCCATGGACGTCACCTCACCTTCGGCACCCATCTGGACGCCGACACAGCGTTCCAAGACACGTTCAGTAGCACCTTTCAAGAAGGCAACATAAGATCCTTCGGGACTCTGACAGATGACGCTCATGCGTTTGATAGACGAATCAAACGGATATTCGGCAATCAAGTTCCACAAATCGTCGGACTTTGTCAATGATTGCTTCCCCATGTGTAATTTATGAGCAAACACTTGTAGGGCAACCTAAACCGTTTTTGGAAATATCAGCGATAAGATTTTTCGGTCGGGATGTAGAGTCTTACCTCAGTTGGATCACCAACGCCATGCCATTCATCCTTCTCCTTATCGTGGATCACCTCGCTCATATTACAGAGAGCAGCGTTATGAACCAAAAGATTCATACCGTAAGTCATGTTATCGTTTGTCACAACTGTCTGGTCTTCCTCAGATTTGATTTCGCCAACAACGTTGAAACCAAGGCCGCTGACAGAATAATAACCACCATCGGGTCTCCAAAATCGCGTAAGGACCATCTTTGACTGGGTGAGGGTACCCGTCTTATCCGAACAGACGTTTGTAACCGCACCCAAGAGTTCAAGTGATACAAGTCGGCGGACCAGTGCTTTGTTCTTCGCCATGGCATGAACACCAAAAGCCTGAGTCAATGTAACTACTGCAACAAGACCTTCGGGAATAACGGCGATGGAAGTGGAAATGGCATACAAAACCACAATGTCATTGATATGGAATCGAACAGAAGCGAAGGTGACGATGACGCACATAATAGCCACACCCAAGAGAACAAGAGCCATACGATCCAAAGCCTTTTGCAAGGGAGTCTTCGAGCTGTCACCACTGTCCATCAAACGCTTGGCGATCTTGCCGATCTCAGTCTGCATACCGATTGCAGTGACAATAGCTACAAGCAAAGGGGTTAGGTCTAGACGCTATCTTTGTTGTTCAGCTGACCTTTGCCACGACCCTTTGTCAACGTGGTACTAGAATATGTCATGTTCACGCGATCACCAAGGGCTACCTCCGCACCTTCAATGACTTCCGTTCTACCGATCATGGTGTTTAGGTTACAATCGTCAATGAAATAACTGACACTTACACTTTGTTAACAGGAACAGATTCTCCTGTCAGAAGTGCCTCATCAACATCCATATTAAACGATCTATGCAGCCATGTGAGACATAATGCTTACTATAATGGTGAAACATACTCAATGATACGAGCGTCGGCTCCTACGACATCACCACTCTTGACCAAGATGATATCACCCGGAATCAGTTCCCGGGTAGGTACAGTTTTCGATTCACCACTGCGAATGACTTGACTGGTAGGAGAAGCCATCTGACGGAGAGAGTCCATTGTCTTTTCGGCTTTGTATTCTTGGGCAAAACCGACAATTGCATTCAGGAGTGTAATGGCAGCAATGACAGCACCTTCAGCCCAATCCTTGAACACAAAGGAAACCACCTTAAAAAAAAATAGTTAATGTTTCAGAATTCCTTCTACTTTTTCGAGATCGAATTTTACCATTGCGATAACAAGAATCAAAACCATGATATTGAAAAATTGTTTGATCATGAGTTTTACTGGATTGACACCGCCTTCGCCTTCCATTTCATTGAAGCCTGCCTGTTCACGGCGTGCTTCAACCTCCTGATCAGATAAACCTTGCGAAAGATCAGACTTTAGCAACTGAGAGACAGTTTCCAAGTCCATTGTGTGGTAAGGTGGACCCTCAACCACTTCAACTACTTTTTTTCCTCGGCGCTTGACCAGGCTCATCTTCTGCATCAGCACACTTCTGACAGACTTAGTGTCAAAGTCAGAGCTGCTCTGGCCGGTCGAACTGCGAGTCAATGGTTTCTGGGAAGGCTTCTCATTCTGCTGAACCTCGTATTTGGTATGGGACTGATCCGCAAAGCTAATTGTCGTGTTCTGTACTCCTTGTCCGTTGGTATCAGTAGGATTCATCAAGAGAAGTATGAAAAAACCGGAAAAGGCAAGGTTTACCCACACGGTACCCTTATTCTAAACTCTTTTATAAACATTATCTCCGCATCGTTTGTTTCAAATCATGGAAACTTGAGAATGTCCGGAACAAAAGCGATCGTTCGCTGGCGTACATGAAACCAGTCACATGACCTCAAAGGGTCCAAGGTCATCCAAAAATAAGTTCTTTTTTTCTACGTAGTTGTGACGGCAGATCAATTCCATACCTTGTGGAAGAAGTAAATCAGTGATACCTGTGAACAAATTCAGGACATCGGAAAGAAGATCAGATGCATACAATTGTAGCGTGCGCCTGTACGACCTTCATGAATGTACATTGTCATCGGGGATTACGTGTGTCTGAGTGCCATAACGCTTGTTAGGCGTATGAGGCTTTTTTGCGTTTGACCGAGCCGGTGCGGAGCCGATACAGTCATTGCCATTCTAAGGAACGTCGGGTTCCTTTACGTTGCAACGGGGAATACATAACTTGGATGGCCCTTTTACTCTGCCACTTCCTAAATACGTAGTACGCAGACTAAAATCTTTCTGATTTCCAATTATCCGACACTCGCCGTTATCTATCAGGAGGGTTCGTTCTGTTTCACCACGGTGTTCTGTGAATGGAAAGGTTGGAAACATTGGATATTCCCAACAGGAAAAGCACAGACATCATGGCATGCGGAGTTAAACTCAATTGCTCAGTAAACAATGTTTTACCCAATCAGGTTAAGACTATAGCTGGTCGAGCAAGCTACGGCATCATCATTGGATCCCCGGAAACGAAAAAAAAAAAAAAAAAACCACAAGTGATCACGTGGGTAAATATTTTTTTAGATGTGCAGCATCGGTTAAGCGAATTGTTTAACCGTGTTTTCGTAATTTAAAAAATTCAACAGATTCAAGTTATTTACATCTGCTTGTGTGTAGAACGAATTATCCAGAATTACTCTTGTTTACATCAAATATCCTTTTAATTGTCTTCCATTATTTTAGTAAACATCGTTAAGCATTATCGGTGCAAATAGATCGGTTTTGGCATATCATGTTATCATTGCCGTATCCAACATTTTATTCATAACTCATCGTGTGCACCGAGTCCATCTAAACCAGCAGTCGTTCTAGTGTAGAAGGTTGATTGGTTGTATTGAACAAAGAAATCAGTATGAAGTTTCACGGATGCAAATGATATGGGTCTATCTTCCGTCTAGCTTCTCATCTGTGCTGTTTATATGTAAAAATTGTAGTATTTTTTACTATGAAATATGACAGAATGAAAAATAGGAGATTCGAGCAAAAATACAAAGGAGATCTAGAAGCTCAGCCTAGACTAGGTCCCACCCATTTAAGACCCGCCCATAGCATAAGACAACGAAAATCGTTCAAACGAACGGTACCTGTCCCTACAGCATATATAGAGTACAAGATTTGCAAATAATCCACATTGCTTCATTTTTGTTTCTCTTCTGACACAATCACACTGAGGGATTTATCTGTCCGTAAACTTCGCTATACCAAGTTAATCTTCGATAGATACCTGGATCAATTACTTGATATCATCGAGGTTTGAACCAAAATCACTTATCTGGAACGCCTATCCGAGACAAAGCAAGCGTGCGTCTACGGTTACTGATGACGCACCAAGATTGCCAGAAATGGTCCAGCCAATTTGGTGACTTGGTAGAGTTGTACGATTCTACTTCTTGCTTCCCAAATGACACTAGCGAGATCATAAGCCATGTCTCTGATAGTCTTGAATTTGTACGAACTGTAGAATTTTTCCACAAAGATATTCGGGATGCCTCATATTCCACGTACAGCGTTGTCCTCATTGGGTCGGTTAACCGGCTCAATTTTGTTAGACTTGGAGGAGGTCGGGTCGTCTATCCAGATGCTTTTACTTGGTGGAATCATCCAGACGATTGGTTATGTTCGTGCGAATGTACCTGATACTGGTTATGAATCGGATCTTGGTTATGTACCAGCTACGTCCTATCGGTATTCTGCACAAATTCCGCGTCATCGATACACCGTTCATCGAGCGAATGGTTGCCCTTGAAAGAGGCTTCGTACAGTCTCAAGTAACTCAGGCAATTGATAAACTGCGTCGGTTCTAGACCGAAGCGATCCACGAGCAGGCGGCTAGAATTCTATCCCTCATATGGCTTCCTCCTGGAACGGAATTAAGTGTACACAGATCGCTTATCAACAGTTGTTTCCAGTCTTCAAGCTGGATTCCGGAACAGCGACCGATTGTCAATGTCACGCTGTCGCCTACCGCTGGAAGTTCACAACCTCTTCACAAGCGGAAGCCTCAATATGTTGCTAAAGACGTGAAGAAACTTCGGTAACATATCAGCTAAATATGTGTTTTCATCTCTTTTACACTGTATATAGAAAATAATCCACCGATGCTCTCTACACCCAAACAATCACGAAATTATACCTTTTACCGGTCCATTTTTGATAATTATTTAGTGGTAATCTGTTATGCATCCTCGAAGCTTGCGGTTCCATTGCACAAGCTGTTAACACCTATAATAGATGAAGAAAAAATAGAATCGAGATCGAAAGAATCAAATATAAGAGGAAGCAATTCCAACATCGCCTGATACAGAGGCGGTAAGGTGATTATTCTTGATTTAACCGGAAGTTGCTTGACTTATAACCATTGCAAACCAACATGTATACGAAAGAAATAATGAACCTTCTTTATGGTATTGTGCTTAAACATTTACAAAATATACAGGTAGTATGATGCCTGTCAGAGATCAAGGTATCTTTCTGGTGGGAAATAACAGATAAACACGAGGAGACCAGCTCCGTACCATTGGAAACCACGTCAAGCAATTCACCCCCAATCTTATTAGCTATTCGCGCAGTATCAATACCACCATCGTATTCAATATATATTATCTTGATGTTACAAGTTTCACAGATATTGATGCTAACGGTAAAACGGTTACCACTGAAATACTTTCACAAGAGCATAGTAATAAATTATCCTTATTATACGAGAAAAATGGTTATTGTGTGTATAGCTGAAGAGACCGCCGATGATGTTTGCTTCATAAGCACGGCTTTTCAAAACAGTCACACTTAGAAGCACAAAGGATATCATCGAAAATGTACAGTTATGCTATGCTATGTTATCAATAGACGAACAGTAAAAAAAGAAAAAGAAAAAATGAATAGATAAGCGACATCTGCAGATTCTCTGACGTTCTGACACGAGTGATAGATCAATATAATTATCTCTATCCGATTGTACAAACATTTCCAAAAGGAGCACACGCGTCGATCTCGTGAAGGTCCTTCTTTCCCATTTCTGAAACATCGGCAACGAATTCCGCAAGTGACCTTAAAAAAGGCGTGTGAGCAGTTTCAAGGAACTGTCAGATTTCGTTCGCGGTGGCACCATTGCCCTACAAATGGACAGCATTCGCAACAAATGCATAATGTCCCGTGCTTTTCCTTTTGGGAACATCCACTGTTTCTAACTTTTCTATTCACAGAACACCGTGATAAAGCAAAGTCAATCCTCGTGGTAGATCAGTAACCTTCGGATAATTGGTTTTTGTTTGCATGGCACATATTTAGAAAATAATGGAGCAGAGAGCCACTGAAATAATACTATTTCCGTCACAATGTGAAGTATCCCGACCTTCCTCAAAATAGAAATAGGTGCATCGGCTCCGCACCGGCTCCGTCAAACGCAAAAAAGCCTCATACGCCTAACAACCATTATGGCACTCTGATACACATAATCCCCGATGACAATGTAAATTCACCAAGGTTGCACACAGGCACGCTACCCCTTTTAGGAAGCATAAAACTGATATATGAGAATTTTTTTTTCCAGAATTTCTGATCCCCCCGCCACAACTGCGACGAAAATAGAGCTTTTTGTTATCTAGGAATCTACATTAACTTCGATCTAACGTCCTCTTAGACGGATTTTGAATCAATCCTTGTCAGTCAACTTGAAAGGACTTCACACGCATCCGCAACATAAGTGATGCGTTTCATAGAAACAGAAACGTTTTTATATGTTTAGAATTCTCGCTTGACATAATGGTAGTGTTACCCGCAACGGTGGCTAAGAATATATGTTGAACAGTGCGTACTGCACCGAATATCTGGATTTGTCGAAGTCACTCGATTCCCCAGGATAACACGTTTTTGTGCTACAATTGCCATGTTGTACTGTTGCGTGCGGCAACCTATAAAAATGGAACGCTAGGATCTTGAAGATACTAAGTGCTACGCGGCTGATCCATAACTCCGAAATCTATCTGAGCAACGTCAAGTTTTCATAGGATACAATCGACTATTCTGAAGAAAGATTTCATCACCCATTATGGTACCAAACACTATGCGCAAAATAAAGTGGATTTATAGACCGCTGCCATAGGAATTCTGCTGTGCTTTTTTGTTTTGTTTCTATATCTGCAACCTGCAGAAAAATGTGGGGAATTAGAAACGCAATCAGATTATGGCAATTCTATTTACGGCAACATTTTCGCCAAAGCAACTGAGAAGTCGTCTGCAAAACGTTGACAAGAATTCTCGGCAGCCTTCTCAATTCTAGTCTAAGCATCGCATTTCTATTCTTCTGATAACCCCATGTACTCTACTTTACAAGGATTTCACGTTAGAGCATTGCAGTTCCCATTTGACGGACCACTGACCTTAAGCTGCAACGTAGGTACTCTTTTACTAGAAAAATTCTTATTTCGATATTGAATTTAGGTTTTGAATCTGCTATTGTCAGAGGAACGAAATGCTATCATAAGACATTGTTTATACTATCTATTCAATAATTTTTGCGCTGGTCTAAAGCAACCTATTGCACAGACTCACTTTAATTCTCCACAGAAAGGGCTACTTCCAACGCGTAATTGGATCTATCTCGCAAAATATGTTAACCAACCACGCAGAGTACAGTGTTACCCGAAAACATAGGAGAAGGGCCATAAATTTGGCGTACATATCCACTCTGTACGTACTATTGTATCTACATTAATTTATTAAAATAACTAAATACGACGGTATAGTAAGTACAAACTGAAGCTGTATTGTACAAGTATACATGTGTGAAAACAAAAAAAGATACTTCAAACCAGTATGCAGATTACTTTTGTGGCCTTTATTTAAGCATCTGAGTAATTTACCTCCAGCTGAGTGTTTCTTACTATATTAACATTGTTACTCTTATGCAACGTATGTAAAGACAGTTTTTGGAAATGTCCACATACATATATACCTTTCGCGTTTAAGCCCTCCGCAGTGCTATTTGACTACTGGTGAGAATGCCAGGATAATAAACTCCATATCGGCCCGAGGTGACAAGCTCGGCCTCAGCCTTTAATGCAGAATTGTCGGTTCGAGTACGTAATTAGCGTTCAAGCATTATCCCATTTACTAACCATGAATCAATTCTTATGCTGCACGAATTGATTTTGCGTCTACGGGGTGCCAAATTGATGTAGAAAATATGAGATCGTAGTCAATCTACGCGCTAATGGCTAAGCTAATGACCTCTAATTCAGTTCTTCATTAGCGCAAAGTTGGTCATCCATAGCCACGAATTTTATTATGGGGTAGCTTAAAAAATCATTCAATAAAACACTAATATAAAGAAAAAGACCACGTTGGACTCATGACGATCTGTGAAGTTTCAGACTTCCTTCCCGGCTTAAATAATCTACTCGGTGGAAACTTTTGCTTTCGGGTTAGAATAACTTTCGATACCAACTGGCAACTATGACTAGCTTCCCGGAGTATTCACGTAACTAGTATATCATGGGTCCAGACTTTCATCACTGTCAAATGTGAGAAGTAGCGGTCGTACGCAGGAAAACATGTCACTTTTTTTGTTATGGACAATTCAAGTTACTTTAGAATTATCAGCATAGTTGTATGTTCAAAGAAGAAATGGGTATTACGATAATCGGCAAATATATGCCCACTGAATGATTCAACGGTTCCAATTTTTCGATGCACTATTTCCTCCTACTAATGTATTTCACGTCTTCAATCATTGGTAGTCCACAAGTACGAATTTTTGTTAAGATACAAATTTAATACCAATGTAACAGTGATGCGTGATATCGCTTTGAATTATTTTCTGGCGTGTTAAATACGAAAAAGCAAAGAAGTGTTTTATGGTCTATGAAAAGACTTGAGCCTGAATATACTAACCTAAAAGGGTGATGCTGTTTGGTTGCAATACTGCGAAATGGTTGAACAATCTGCATTGACAAATAAAAAAAAACTTCGCCCGATCAGCGGGGAAAGAATCGAGAAAGGTAATCCCTAGTTCCACCTGATAGCTGCTGACTTTATGAAAGTGGGAAGTGCTGAGACATGTAAATGTTCTAAACAGCATCGCGACGCAAGCGATTTATCAAAATTATTTGAGAAATGGTTACATCGTACTGATCCACATAAAAGAAATTTGGAAGTGGTTACTCCTGTGGCTGACACAGATGGAAGTCTATTTGCGCTGACTATGGTAGGGAAACTATGGAAAGCGTCACTTTGCACTCGGAAAGCTCCTTTACAACGTGCTGGGTTGTAAAACGGTGCGGGATAATATGGAACAGACGTCGGAATGCTTGCCGCCCTATCTCTCCGTAGGTATACATAGTTAGGCTCGACAAAATGTTGTATTCTTCACACCATATCCTTGACAATACATACAAGTGAACATCTTCGGAGATCAGCTGGTCATTGACTGCATAATCCTATTTTTAACTATAAGGGAAATGCTACTGTGCACTTCCTCGATGAACGTAAAAAAGTGATAGTTAAAGAGTCTTTTAAATGCTTTTTCATCTTTCATAAGTGACCTTTGTACAAATAAAAAGACATGTAAATTGTTGCACTTTTATAGGAGTCATTCTAGTTAAGCTGATATCGATCATATCCGATTTGGAGAGGACTATGATCGGGTGTTACACATGGGTACGCTTCTCATGGATGGAAAATTCTATCACCCTGGCAAAGCGGTAGCCGAAATCACAGGTATCATGGGCTTTCATGTAGACAAAAATTCTATCAAGGTCAAGTGGTTTAGCCTCTTCTCTGTCTGCGGAGTCAAATTTGTCTTTTCTCAGCGTATTGAACACGACATTTCCATAAAAGAGTGGCTACTTTCTCCGCTTTCAATTTCTACCGTAGTATCTGTTCAATTATAGCAGAAATAGTGCTTGTCCTGAATCTACATTAATGACGAATATTCTGTAAAATCACCCCAAGTAAAGGTACGAACTTTGGTCGTGAATTTGATTGATTTCCAGTATATGTTTGCCGTCTGTTCTCATAGGATGCATGGTCTCTTGCCTTTGGTTGCGTTCCGTTTTTGCATAGAACTCAGCGTTTGAAATGGGCGGATATTTGTGGGATTCAGAACCATAACCAAAGGCCGCCTTAAAAATGTCCGTGATGCCGGGATCTACTCTACATCGTTAATAATCATGGGTAAGCCCCTTCCTATCAAAATCAGAAACCTCCTAGTTTCGGACTAAGGTAATCCAGCCTTTTCTTTTTGCAAAAGTAAAACCGGTGCCAACTTCATCAGGATAAAGCGTATATTCGGAATATTGCCTTCTCGCTTGCTAAACTATCTCAAATCTGTAGCAGGTGTTGATCAACCGTTTTCTCCCGATCAGGCGATCAAAGGCTTCCATTGCGTGATCCTTTGTTTTCACTGGGGGAAGACTACAATAGAGAGCTCTCCCAGCATTTTTTTTTACGGTTGTATCTGGTTGGACTACGGTCAAACAGATTATATCTTACTCTTAGCTCGAAATATTGGCACGCGTATTAACACTTTACTTTAGTCCAACTTGTTTATTCGCACTTTTTTTTGCTGCATTGTTGTGACAACATCTACACATCAATGTACCATAAGACATGAACAAACGGATGTGTAACTTTCCTTTTCCTTTCTTTTCTTCTTCTTCTTCTTCTTTTTTTTTTTTTTTTTTTTTTTTTTTTTTTTTTTTTTTTTTTTTGCTTTGTCATCAATAGCCTTCAGCTTTCTTTCTTTCTTTTTTCCAGACATCGTTGTGGTTCCTTTAATTTTGTAAAGAGCAATTAATCAAACAGTGACGTACTGACAACATTTGCGATAACACTAATCAGTAACTACATCATACAATGTGATCGAGTGACCGAGCAGAAAATCAATATGGTTTACTGACTGTCTCGAACCATGTGCAATGTATCCTTATTAAGAAATAACCGGAGATGTCCGTGAATCCTTGGACTAATGATATGCTCTGGATCCACATTGCTGGTGATATAACTATACGTACGGCTAGTACAGTACTACGGCGATCAGCAGTGACAAGAACTGCGTATGCGTCAAACAGAGTTTCCAAGAATTGCTGACGTTGTGGTATGTCGTCTTGAATGTAAACGATGTTGTAAAATTCTGCAATACAACATTACTGTTCAAGAAAGATGTACTTGATGCCACGCCTATCCTGAAAATGATTTTGCCGTATAGTCATAAACTGAACTGATGGTGACTGGGTAGACCGGTGTAGTTATGCAATACACGGATGGGTTGCTCCCGATCCCGCAGTGTAGAAAGATATTTCGCTCAACATACTTGAAGTGAATATCGTCAGTACAATTATTCTAGAACTTTGTTTCGATCGGAAACCGGGAACACTTTTTTTTACCTTCGGCTCTGTTCATAAAAGCCATCTCTAGTAATAATACTCATGTCCTGTTCTTTTTTTTCTATCAACTAACTTCCATAATTTATATCCCAAACTGTTTCGGTTATAGTTGTGTTGGCCGTCCATTACTCCATGAATATTGTCATGCATCTTACGTGATAGATCGCTGGAAGTTGCATCGTTGCAAGTCGTCCCAAGTGCGCAATCACTACTTCTTTGAAAAAGCTAGAATAGTGTAACATTTTGTCTGAATAAACAGTAAACTACACTCTAGGTTTGTGAACTTTATTTTCTTTTCTATTGCATTCCTATGCGTCGTATGAAATTATGGGAATGATCTTTGACTACTTTTTGAAAACCCGAATTTCGGACCTGTTCACGTAGCCATCGTGTTTTATCACAAACAAGGAATAGCTTCGGCTTTATTTTACAAGATTCTTGACTAAAATAGCTTTGATCGACTTAAGCCGTGCGACCATATTGAATAATTTTTGGTAACCTTGCGAGATATAGACCTTGTGGGAGTCGGTGACCCGATCCCAATGTATGCAATTAGCTCCCTTCTGTGGAAAAAAGAAAAAAAGGTGGCGTGCTTAAACGAAGCTTATATTTTTTTAAACTTCTTCTGGACATATACAGTTCTACGTGTTATCAGCGGCATAGTGCATTTATCCTTACTTCTCGGTATCTTCATTGTAACAGGTGATACCAATAAGCGTTAAAGCGCTAAATGAGCACATGTATACATAAGACGTGCAAAAAGTACGCTTGGCCTTTGTAGAACGTGAGCATCGATGTTTAAGTAAAAATCCCCCCTTTTTTTTTTCGTAAACAACTTTCCGCGGTTTATTAATTCATCAATGTTAGGCTGCCTTCGCTTAAAATGCGCCTTTAAGGGGACTTTGAATAAGTGATTCCCGAAATGCGTTTAAGTTTGGCATGAACGAAAGTTCGAAGTCCGCGCCAATCGTGCAAGACACTGGATGCTTCATTTCTTGGTTCTGCGCATGGTTGACAACGTAAGACGCAGCTGATTTGTATTTTGTTTGCAGATAGATTAAAACGCCAAAGTACACACAAGCTTAGAAAATACTCTGCAGTATTTTATCTTTTCTCCGTACTGTAGTTGATGAAGGAAGTTTTGTTTAATGACAATAGTGTACAAAGGCCCCTGGTGTCACAAGGTACATCCTACAACTCGGCGATATTATTTTACTGTTTATTGAATGTTTTTTACGCTACTCTATAATAAATTTTGCATCTATGGAGTAGCCAACTTTGCGCTAATCAAGGATTCAATTTGCGCTCATTAGTACATAGATTGGCAACAATCTCATATTTCACTTACATCAACTTTGCCCCCGGTAGACCCAAAATTTATACACTTCCCGCAAAACCTTTTAGCCAACCGCGCAAAGATATTAAAGGCTACCCGTAAGCAAAGAGGAAAAACATTATATGTTCGGATAATCCACGTCATCTCTGAGTCTGTGTAAGCATTACCATAACTTACTCTTTCGTGGCACTCTGAGGAATAGGGTAGTGCATTACCTTTGCCAGCTATGCAATGTCGTATCCCTTCCTTGTCGGCTGCAACTCATAGATGTTTTTATCACTGCCATAAGTACCGATAAATGCATGCTGAAGATCACTTACGAGAATCTGTATCTATGTTGCTGCACAGACTAGCATTTCGACCGAGCCATGATTACAAGTACTAAATAACCCATTCGTATGACACAAATCAACATAGACAACTGATGCTTTTTGTGGCGGGACCTTGTGGGGGCTCTACGTATATGTTTTAGCAACACCATGCCTAAATTTGTACATACTTTGATTGGTAAGGGTCCTGGCAAAATAGAGGGGTTTAGTTCGGAATCACAGGGCGTTAGATATGCAAACATTGCATCTTGCACTTCAAATGTTTTGATTTATTACCGTTGTCTTTCCGGACTCTTTTCGTTTCTTGCGCACCTATTGTAATTCTCTATGGATCGTTCCAAACCATGCCATAGGTTTTCATATCCTTTCAATATCTTTTGTTCCATATTTTCCAACGAGCTTGTCTAAAATATAAGAAGCGCTGTCTTCTATGAAGCAGCGATATAGATTTCGCTTTGCTGCCTCAGGATTCATGAAAAACTGCCATCCGCTTTGTAGGAAAATTGCACACTTCCCATAACGTTATACTAGAGATGGTATCTGTTACACACAGGAAAGTATTGAGGCCAGAATGATTAGTCCTTAATTTGGTTCATATACTAGATCCGTTAAAGCACACTTTGTAGCGATTGCATAATGGTTTCCGTTTATATTAGTTTTTGCACAGTCAATTGCGTTTCCAGTCGGTTTATGCGACGGCACGAGCCACCACGTGGGAAGGCTGAATACCACCAATTTCAGGCCCTTACAAGGAGCCCAAGTCCGACCTTAAAACGTTTATATTTGACTCCCCTCCGTAGCACTTCAAGATTACCGCTCCAATCGGACGAGAGAATCATTCAAACTTAGTATATACTTAAAGCCTGTCTGTCTAGCAATAGAGGCGCGCTTCATGCAGAAGGGGACCTTTGGTTTGACAACTAGAGGAGGGGATAATGATATTTCGACATTGTTCTTGGTCTGCAAAGCTATCGGACATCGCTTTTCTATTCGAAAGTTCAATTATTCCAAAATACACCACTATCGAGAAATACAGTTAGTTCGCGTATTTGGAGGCCGTGAGTGCGGCGTCAAGGGTAGGTATATCAATCCAGTGATGTTAAAAACGTATTTGAAGGCTTGCGGGCACAATAACCAAACACTATCAGAATTGCATGGAATTGGCAGTATCGCAAGCGCCATTTTTAAGCATCCATTAACGCTTTAAACGTCAACCTGACACTGGCGTTTTTTTAATTACTGGTAATTGGAATGTATTGAATGTGCACTACGATGAACCTGTCGAGAGCAGGGTATTGTATCATGTATACATATAGGATGCACATTCTAGGATTTTGTCAAGTTTCCGTCGCCTATTTGTCAAGTGTGGTATTCATACTTTACTGATCAACGGAATACACAAGTACCTCTTGTCCAATTTGTGAATCACGCGCTAAGACATTCCATCCATGTCTTAGTCCACGACTACGGCGGGAAGCTGCGGTTACTAGAGACCATGGGTTCGTGAAACGCAACATTTGGAACCACGACCTAATGGCCTTATTAAACCTGCTCCCTTTGAGCTGCTATTAAGCTCGACATGTCAGATTTAGCCATAACACATGTTGCAGTAAGGGCGGTTACTGTTGAAAAGAGAACGTCGGAACGCAGTCAACCTTCCCTTTGTGATCGTTGGAGTTGAACCAACTTGCCTTGTTTTGGGACCTTGTGGAGTTGTTCAACCAATCCGCAAGTAAGAAATACTGATCCAATCAAATCATCTTTGCTAACGTATGACATAAGAATATCCCTCTTGTAACACAGGTAATATGAGTTGCCTAGGATAAGAGGTGGTCCGATTAGTTTATTCCTCCTACCGCACTTTCTAGTGAAACAGCAACCATTGAGTAGCTCTTCAGTCGGCAATTAAGTAGAGTGTTGAATATTTTTAAAGGGCGGTGCTACATAATGATTCAGAAGAACACTATACCTATCAGGAATCATTTTGTACTACAGCTTGAACATAGCCGTCATTTTTCTCGTGTCCCTTCACCAAATGTCAGGTTTTATACGTGTAAAACGATCCGGAAAGGTAAAACATTTCACTATGACTACAGTAATATGTCACCAGTCGTAAAAATAGTCGACCCAATCGATAAGCATAGGAAGATATAGTGCTAGGCAAGTCAGGTGAGATAACTAGGTCGGACAAGTCTCTACGATGTTAATTGATCTGCTTCTTTTATGTGGATTCCGCAGATTCCGACCTGTGTACAAACATACCGATAAAAATAGCCTCGACACAGACTAATGTCTCCTCTCTTTACTCCTACTCTTCCTCCGCGTTAAAAAATTGGAATCAGTGTACAGATCACACGTGTTACGGGGAAGCGGAATAACGCCCACGTGTCAGACGTCAATTTGCTCCAATGCTTCCCTTCCTTTCGAAGCAATAGAAAAAACGGCGACAGGGAAAGATCTAGATGGCAAATACTTCTTGACACAGCCATGTTTGTTCATTTACAGAGGTGGCGCAATTTGAGCTTAAAATCTTACCCGATAAATCAATGGAATTCCGTGTATCCGTTACAGTATCGATTAAAACAGGTGATGAAGGATCTACCGGAGCGGCTATTTTTGTTCTGGCCCTCTTTGATTTTATCTTTGTTATCGGGTGTTAGTAGCTGTGAGCTGTGTACGTGCTAATTGTATCTTTCCGGACAATGCTCGTAAGTGCAGCTATGGAAGTGGCCTGTGGTTGCCAGGGATCGACGGATCTGATACTATTCTGACGAAACAATGGTGCGCAACCGGAAGGGTTGCTCTCGCATTGCCGGAGGAGAGTGTGTATAGTAATTGGGACGGCGTCTCGGGGTAATTAAAACCAATCGAGATGAACCTTAGATTGGTAACCATACAAATGAACGGAGGGAGAAACGGAAAATATTTTTTCGGAATAGGGGTAGCTGATGATGGTGATCTGGAGTGAATTGTCATGCTATACAAACCTAAACAATTCCTTTTCCTATGACTGAAAATTCTGCTTTCTTTTTCACACGCAAGCCGTGCATCAGCGTGGATAATATGCGTGAACGCACCAATCTTTTTTATCTTTGTAACTAGCTATTTCAGTCTTCATATACTTTGCAAAAGGCTCCGACAGTAGTGTACGACCGTCTACCTTACACAACAGAAAAAAGATGCATGCGTACTTTAGTTGGGAGGCTGGGGACGGGTGCAGTCATAGCGAGTGCTTATTAGAATGCCTCAACTGATCGGCATCCCTTTTTGTAACAAAAAGAAAGAGCAAAAAGGAAATGTCTCGTTCTAATACCACAGAGATATGAAAAGAGTGGGGAATCTTGTCATGTGTTGCTAGTGGAAAACTTTAAAATGAGGTAGCAAACACGTCATTGGTCAATCTGCCATTTGACGTTTCCTACATTGTATTCTATCAGTGACATTGCTCTCCATGACATGATGCTGTTTAATGGTAGGTTAGTTTGTCGTTTCTCTTCCTTATCAAGGTATGTTGCTGTGCAGTAATGACGTGTTGGGTGCTGGTTCCGGTCGGACCTAGTTAGCGGATCCTTCAAGGTGGTACGTGTATACTGGAGTGATACCCAGACGGCGGTGCATGAGAAAACAGAAGCCGGGTGTTGCGTATCAATTGGTGCACCGAAACACCGATAACAAATCCTTTTAAAGCGAGGCACTTTTGGAACTTCGTATTAGCAAAGCACCGACGTAGCATCGTAGCACTTGGCTTTTTTTGTAACCCAATTCAAACTTTATATTTCCAGCAACTGCAATTTCTCTTTCTTCTTTATTCCTTCCCTTCATAACAACATTCCTTGCTAAAAAGCAATAAAAAGATAATCAACAAACCCTTTTGATTTCCCTTTTTCCCCTCCTCTTCCCGGTCATTTTTCTAAATCCTCTTTTCCGTTTTATTTCTAAAGAATGAACAAACTCACTTCCGACTACATGAACGACTACCCTGTTCCTCAGTACCCTACAAAGCTGGAGATGCCAGATCAATCCACTATGGTGTATCCCGGTAAATACATATATCCGCGAGAGCAGAAAGGAAAGAACCAGGACATTAACAAAACCCACCCGTAACCTACAGGTTCGCCTTTTTATCAAGGTAGTAACGGCACTGGCTCCTTTTACGATCACACCCTTGGACATCAGTTCACAACGTTCCAACCGGGAAGCCCTGATTCCTTTATGTCAGGTATGGGGCCCTCGACTCCTCCTCCCCCTGCAATGGGCATCGCTCAGGAACCACCCATGCTGGTTGCCTCGTCATCCTCGTCAACTACGGCCTCGGCAAATTCGGCCGCGTATCTGAATGAAACAATTGCAAAGGCCTCGTCCTTGCCAGAGTCGTTCTATCCCGAATTTTTGCAGTATTCGAAGGAGACGTATGAACAATCTGTCGGCGGTGGCCCCCAGAGAAAGAAGCGCCGCTGCAACGAAGATGATGATAGAAAGTCCGAGGGTGAGCCACAACCGCAGCTCTCGTCTGAGGAAGACAGCGGTGATGAGCGAAACATGTAAGTTTATCCAGACTCCACTATCATAGCAACACTACTGACACAACTGATAGCCAAAATGGCACAATTTCCACGGCAGAGATGCGGCGACAAATCCATATTCAATCCGAGCAGAAACGTAGAGCTCAAATTAAGGATGGATTTGAGGACCTTCGCAACGAGCTTCCTGCTTGTCTAAACAAAAAGATGAGCAAGGTTGCTTTGCTGCATCGAAGTAAGTAAAAAAAAATTTTTTTTTCTGTACTAGTATCTGACTGAACTTGTATTTCTAGCTGTTCAACATATTCAACACCTCAAGAGCACTCAAATGACCATTTTTGCTGAGCTTGAGCGTTTGGTGCACGAAAACGAACAACTTCGCGCGTAAGTGGGGATATATATCCCTTGTGTATCTCTTTTAGCTCGTACTAATGGCGCTTTTTTAGATTCCAGCAAAGTGTGTTGCAGAGACAAGCCTTGGAGAACATGTATTCTGTGAATAATCTGTAAATCCAACTCCAGCAACCAACTTTCCCCTTTTTCTTTCTATCGCACTCTGTACGCAACACTCAATTTTTTTTATTTGCATCATCGTTTAAGCCTTGTGGTCATCAATTCCACGTAATACTGCCCTTACATAGCTCGCAATTTTTCCTTGGTTTTTTAAACCTCTAAGTACTTAATGCTTCCCACATAGAATCCCGTTTTTATTTTTCTTTTTTCTTCTACTGCATTTGATCTCCACCCCCTTTTTTTGTATACCCCGTGAAAACCACGCATTTGGTCTACTTCCACTAGTAGATCAAATCTTTTCCCCTTACTTTCTTCTTTGCTTTCCCTTATGTTTTGCACTTTCACGTAAATAAAGCCACCAAAAAACACGATTAAAAAAATTTTTTTTGCTCCCTATCGATGTAATAGAATGTAGAACTAACTACTCCGCACTTGCCGCTCGGGACCGTTTCTGAACCCAGCCTCATGTCCGGACGGAGTACAACCCAGGGGGGATGGTGGGTCTAGGCCACAAGGTGAAATCCAGAAGTTAAGGTTGCATTGAAAACGCTTCATTCTCTCTTAATGTTGATCCACTTATCAAAGTATATCAAAGCTTATTTTAAAGCAATGCGTTTGTCCACTTCCAACGATTCGCTATCTTTGGTAACTGGTTGTATTCACGACCGCAATGTAACACGACAACACTAAAAAGAAAAAGAAAAACGAAAAGAAAAAGAAAACCAGACACACACAAACAAAAAAATACGTTTTTTAGTATCTGAGTATTTGGCTTATCGCATAAGGCAGTACATGCATGATTGCGCTTTTCTGATATTGGATCCGCATCTTCCGGAGAGATCCGTCTTACTTTCCATCCACTTTTCCTTGTCACTGAATAGACACTTATAATAAAAATCAGTTTATTCTTACAAAAATAGCGGGTAAATGTACAGAAAAGGGTTATTTTTGTTGCTGGTCATTACCACGTGGCAGAAACTTGACGAGAAGCACGATGACAATGACAAGAATGATAACTGCGGCGATACCAAAGCATATCCACTTCTTTTTGCGAGTTGCTTTGGCAGAACTAATGGCATTTCCTAATTGTTTCTCGCCCTGTTCTAAATGTCCTACTACTTCGTACGAGCTGGCTTCGATTTGGTTCAGTACCTGGGCCTGACTTTCCAGGAGATACTGCATTTCCTGAAACAGTTCCGATAACTCTTGAACACTTTTTGCCAGCTTCCGGATATCCTCATGTCGCTCCTGAACAGCATCCAGCGTTTCCTGGGCATCATATCGTCGTTGCTCCGTGCTCATAGTCTGCATCAGTTGTTGAGCAAACACGGCTGGTCGACCTTGTTCAGCCTGAGAAATAACTTGTTCAATCTCTTCTGGTGTTGCGTTCGGTTTAGCGATCTTGATCTGACGCTCAAGCTGCTTGGATTCAGCACGTTGAAATTCTATAGCAACCTGACGATGACGTTCGATAGCATCCATGAACGACTTAGTAACTGAAGCAAACTGGTTTTTACGGATCGCCAAGTCCGAATGGCGTGGATTTGGTTCGATCTCCTTAAGTTTCTGCTTGACGTGAGTCATGATTCTTTGTGTTTCGTCCGTCAAGTCTTCCATGGTGGCACGAGAACGTGCCACCTCGCTTGCGTCTCCCGTCTGAAGCATGGTTGACTGAGCCGTTTGTATGCGTTGGACGTTACTATTAATTGTCTTGATACTGTCCTGAATGTGTGATATTTCATTTAAGAACCCATCCATGGAAGCTGGATCTGACTGACTCGCCAACAAAGGTCGCATCTCATACCGTCCCGCCCCACCGGTTTGTGCTGATGAAGCTGAATGGGATGGCGAATCAGGTCTCGAAAGCTCTGCAAGTCTATCTACGTTCATCCTATAGTCCGAAATAAAGCAAAGTCAACCGAGAAGCAAAGGAGGAGTCGGTAGACGGAAGAAGAGTAGTAAAGGAAGTAAGAATGAAAATGGTGTTTTGGCGTTACTATTTTTGTGTATCGCGAGAACTGAGCCGACCGGAGATCCAAAGCTACGCGCAATCCTTGGCACCACCATCTTGTGATCGTAATAATGCGGTTTTATTGAGGCTGGTGTACTTTAAAGAGTGAGTACTCAAAGAACAAGAGGTGCCTTTAGGTGTTCTTCTTCTTAACAAACAATGTTACAGATGTGTAAGTCATTCTATTGGCAAGAGTTATGCAATACTTCTTCCAGCCCGCACTTGCCACAGCTATCTTGTCGATCGTATCATTCAACAGTTGTGCTCGTCTCCATCGCGCACGATTTTTTTTTAAATCCTTTGCACCAGAAGGTTCGGTTTTCGCGTGAATGTTCGTCCTTTGATAATCCACGTAAAGAAACTACGTCTTGTAACGAATCCCGAAGTACGGAACTTTCGGTCAGTTAGGCATTCAACAGTGCCTAGCATTAAACATAACTTTCTATACTGGTGGATTGGATGTGCAAATAAGTGCATAGTCACTTGAATATGTTGCTGTCTCAGTTGTGTTTGTGTATCTTATTTTTTCTGCTTCTGTCGACCTCGACACCACAGAGGTTACAGCAAAGCTTTAAAGATATGTCAAGTGAGCTATAGAAGTCTGTGGCTTTTTCCTTCGACGGGTAGATCCAAAACCTGTGTTACGATTTCCTCAGTTTATGTAAAATTAGCATCAATTCTATTCCTTACACTTAACATCAAGAAGAAAAAATAGAAGAGATAGGATGGCGCAATGATTGGATCCGTACTCTCTAGATAATAGTTGTAAGGGTTCAGCCTACATTTATTGACAATGGTTTGTGCATAATGTTTATCCCTTCGGTATGCCATGCGATTAAATACCAGAATCGGTTGAGGTTATTTTAAAACTTTTAACAACAACCAAGGATAAGCAAGTCAAATGTATCTTATTGTCAAGTCGCTTAAGCAATAGATTAACTTTATAAATAGCGAAGCAGCAAAGTCGGGTTTTATCGCCAATATTGACGAGATGCTGATGTTGCATATGCTCAGTTGCTAAAGTCATACCGTATCTCCGCTGAAAAGATGTTAGCAGTAACACATATTGCACGATACGCATGGCGAAAGGTAAGTATAGGCAGTGATTAAGGCATGATTAAAAGTCGCATTTCAACAATCGCGTACATATGTCAAGAAATAGGAAAAGCTTCTCAAATATCATTCGATCAAGCTTGCACAAACACCACAAGGGGTGATTGAAGGTCAAAAGATAAACGTCGTATAGCTTTATTATCTCTTACGTTTCAAACTAGATTATCAGAAATGCTCGACCCGTCCTTCAATGCTTTTATCCTTCTAGGGTTCTAATGAAGAAAGGCGCGAAAAAGATGTTTTCACTGAGAAGGCGTACAACCAAGTAGCTTCTTAAAGAAGTTATGTTACTCAAGGAAGCTTTCGCGAGGCAATTCCGATCATGGTCCATCGGCACGCAAGACACATGTGTCGGATCAAGTACCATGTACGGTGAGGAGGTGGTAAACTTTCGTTCGCGGCATCGACAACGTGTACGTGTAGCCATGACAGGCGAATCATGAGATTGCAAACATGCGTTTCCTGTTTTGGACAAGTCAGCGCGCAGGTTCATTGGAGGGCAACAGAAACTGTCCCGGTTAATGGCGGCTCTCAGTGTTCCAATCCACACTGATCAGCTTACAAACCTGGGCATGTAATTCAGTATCGCAATGTACAAGCAGCTTTGACCATCGCTCCCGCTGACACCAACAAGCTCATGACCGGTACAACACCATTAGGCAGGAACTGACAGTTCCTCCTCTCACTTTTTTCTGTAAGGTGTGTTACCCAATGATCGTAATGCGCGCTTTTAAACCTGCGAATGCCTAGAAATTGAAGTTGTACATGCCAAGGAGCGCAGATGACATATAAATAGATGACAGGACTAGCGATAGCTTTTATTACATTATATTTCGTTATAACGACGGGAAAGACACTGAGACATCTAAAGAGATCGAAAAAGACGTTTAGTGCGTGAAACTCAGAAAGTAACTGTGTTTTATTCAGGGCGAGAAAAGGGTCCGGTACATGTCTGGGGTAAATGAACTATTTTTTGTTGTTTTGTTTTTTGGAGTCGCTTGCAGCTGTCATAGTCATATGCAAAAGAAATACTTTTTATATTATTGATGTTAAACTCTATCTGCAGTCAGATAGTCTAGTGGTATAATTATTACAAAGGGATCTTCAGTGAGGAGCCTTTGCAAGACGGATCCTTGCATATCCAGACCCGAGTAGATTTTTTAGGTAAAACTAAAAGGCTGTATATATTTTGCCTGTATTGATATCGGTATGCCCCACCCTGCTTTCAATGGTCTGGGTGCAATGGTACGAAAACCATGGGTATTAACTGGTGGTTGCATTTACAGACGAGTAGCTGGAACTCCAGTGATTGGCTATAAGCGTCTTGCAACTGTTTGATTGTATTGTTGTATCACAACAGGGGATGGGCCAATGCTAGTCATCTGGAGAGCAGAAATAGTAAGGATTTACAATGGCCATAGGGTATTGGTTGACATTGTTTGACGGGCGCGTCCAGGTGAACGTAAGTGTTATCGCATTGTATCACAGATATCAAAGCTGACAATCATACTATCCGTTATATTTTGTCTGTCGCAATAGACGTTGAAATGTGTTTTTAGGTGATCGGGTGTTTTATAAGAAAGTTTATTTCTGTCCAGTCCATTGAACTCTTGAAGCTTGTATGCCTGTCACCGTGCGCCTGAACAAACCAAATTCTCCTGACGTATATACAGGCATGACAGCATACCTGTATGTTGCTTTTCTGCAAGTAGTTGTACATTGTACTAGGAGAATTGCGTGTTGCTCCAGCTCGAAACATTAGGTGTTTACTGAGACGTATGGATAGCTATGCGTTTCTCCCGTCCATGGGCTCAACGTATCCCCGTATTGATGATCTACGGTAGCAATGCCGAGAACTTGCGAAAGCCGCGTAGGAAAAGTGGTAATTCCGTATGTTTTGCCTGGTACCCTCAAATCGAGGCTGCATAATGGTATTACACTACAACGTTATTATTTTCTCTTGGTCGATATTGGAAGTTACATTTTGCAGGGCTAAAATTCACTAAGTAAAGCGTTTCTTTTTCGCAGTATAGGTAGTTCAGAACCATTGCAAAAGTACTCAGACGCGTTCATAGGAAACAATTTCGTATAAGGGTAACTAATTCTAAACGAGATCTGAAATGAGATCTTTAGCAAACTATGAACGCCTTATGATCACCATTGCCATGTGCGATGCATCTTATGATTAACATTACCAGATGGAATAGAGATAATACGATTCACAAACCCAATATACCTTTACGCGTCAAAATGCTGTATCTTTTACAGGTTTTTGCAAGTCACTTTACGTTGGATGAAAGATAATTTTGCGCCAGCGAATAGGGTTATTTTGCGCCAGCGAATGGCTAGGAATCTCCGCAAGGAGTGATGAGCAATAACAAAAAAAAGCGCGCTTTCCTTTGACAGGCTCTACAATTCTTCTGTGCTATAATGACATTTGTTCCAAATGTTTTGTCGTTTACTGGAGAAATACAGAGAGACAGAGAGTGTTGCTTATTTCGCAAATTATGTTGATATTTACTGTGTTTCTCGTATTTGTTGGCGGTATGTATACGGTACTCCACGTGGTGGAGCCCTTCACTATCTAGGTAACATGGGTATCTTTCTTTTTGTTAACCCAGCCTGCAAATACCATGTACACTTACTCCCAGACGACAACGCACAATTCGCTCCGTACTATCTCTCTTGTGTCATAGCATCCACCCTTTTCCACTGCGTAT
>JNEV01001260.1:0-26679 GCA_000697495.1 Saksenaea oblongispora B3353
GACATCAATGTTGTCATTATGGATAGTCCCTGGATCATCAGCAGTACGTAGCTTCTTGCGAAGTACCTTTTGCACATGCTTATGGTATTTCTTAACAGAGATTTCATGATGAGGTTGGCAATGAACACAAGTACGCATAGCATAAATTAAAGACGGTAAAGAAATGAGTACTATACACTGATAACCGTTATCTTATAGCACTCAGTTAGATATTTTGGCGAAGAATAGGAGTATCAAAGTTTTGACGATTCCGGTCATTATAGTTTAAACGAAGGACTAAAAGGTAGAATCTGTTAAGTCAGTGAACAAATTACCTGTATGATCGGTACGTAATTCAGGAACAATAATCGAATTACTGGTTGATCAGAGGCAGCTGTGAATAGAAAGTTTTAACACAAGTTGCATCTGACGATAATTGAAACGTTTCAAATAGGATATCTGAATCATGTGGAAAAGATGAGATGTTAGATACGCCAGTCCCAATCAGTAGATTCCAAATAAAAAGTGGACGCGTAAACAATTATATAACACCCTAGCACTTAATATTATGTCTGTCGTATTTCGTAGCAAAATACAACACGATATTTACATACACACCTCACAGACAGAAGATAGGCCATCTAGTTAACATTAATCATTGGACAATCGGTGTACAAATTGTATTATTCTAAGACACCGCTCCCAGTATAAAATCAATAGGAACAAAATAAATAAACACTATCTAAGAGTCTCAACGTAGAACCAAATATCACAATGTCAAACAAATCCGAATACCAACGAGTCATGGCGAAATTGCTTGAAATCGAGAAAAGAGACAAGGAACACCAGGCTCTCATAATTGGCATTCTTCAAGACATGGATGCTCGTCTTAGTGCTTTGGAGGCAGGGGGAGCCAGCCATCAGTATGCCCACGGCCGTCATCCCCCGGCCCACACAAATCTCTCAGACCGGAAAGCGCATTCGAGTGGATATTACAAAGAAGCACGTTATTGACCTGGTGCTTGCTAAGAGCGTGGCTGCTAATGATCAGCTTGAGCCTGAAGCATTAGAGAGTGTGATGGATGATCTAGCAGTCCAAGCTGTACGACAACTTGAGAACCGCCTCAAGAATGAAGATAAGGTGGCACCAAAGTTGCGTTGGATGGCCGAAGTGCCTTTGGGAGAAAAGAATAAAGCTATTGCGATGTTGGAGGAGTCTGTCAAGGGCCATGGCGTCATGCTAGAGCACTGCTGTGGTCACTGGGCTGCCGACTACCTGCTTCGTAAGAAGTGGGCAGTACTGGCATCTCAGAGGACACAAAAGCCCTCTGAGAGCAGTGCTCCAGCGTCAATAGCGCCTGCCGATTATGAACCCTCCAGTGAAACGAGAAGGTAAACTGAATAGCTGTTTCTTTATTTGTTGTACTTTATTTTACCATCTGTTTACGCGTTATTGTATATGCGTAGAGTAAGTTCCGACGATGAGGTGTCTACGCCGCCGTTGAAACGGAGGTAATGAGTTATAGCCTGTTCATCTTCAACTATTAACGAGCATTGTAATGGACAAAGATCGCAGCAAGGACTACCACCTGTACCTGTTGCGACCTTGCGGAGCAAAAAAAGACAAGGACGCGTGAATCTTCGATCTATAGAAATATGATCTATATTTAAACTTGAATAAATGCTTCTATATTTCTTGCAATGATCTTTATTTGATAGTGATTTATGTACATACGATATATCATATTTCGGCACAATCAGGCAAATTTCGTCGTATCCTTCGTCACAATTCGACATATTCTGGCACAAATCGGCACTATTTTTCTCGTCACATTTCGGCAGATCGGGCAGATTTGTGCCGATTTGTGCCGAGGGAATGTGCCGATTTGTGCCAGAATGTGACAAAATGTGTCAGACTTTTTACCGTAGTGTCTATTTCAGACAATATGATATTATTGAAGCACATCATGTTATATTAATGCTTGGACACAGCTTGTAAAATCAGAAACGTATAACATCATCGAGTATAATTGTGGTAACAAGAAAAATAAATGAACAAAAGGAAACAGGGCAGAATACTGCGAGACTGTGTGATAACTTTTTCTACTTGTTTCAGTTATCGGGTGCTGTCATTGATTATTATTAATTATATCTTTTAATGTTTTCTATTCACATCTAGAAGAGTATTTGCCATATTCACCTAATTGGTTCCTCTGATGATGCTATGTTTTATAGTTTAGCCGTATCGGTAGATAGTTGTCCTTTCAGATACCACTGTAATTTCACACATAAGGTGTTTTTGGAACAAGTACAATCATTGATTAATATAGAGATCGGCAACCACCACTACTATCGGAAGTGGGTCGTCGTCATCGATTAGTCTATGAGACTCAGTTGAAGGAAAAAGAAAACAGGAAAGTTATGATATTGATTGGAATTATTGACATGACACCGGGTTCCTGGATTATGTTTTATTAATGTTTTCATGATGCTTGTGAGCTGTCGTACTTGACATGTAGTGTATCGACGTCATCTTTTACTGAGAGGAATTTGTAGCTATCTTTTGATGGACACTGCTTGTAATATAAGGATACAGACACATGAATTCTGGGGGACTGAATCAAAGATGGCTTATATGAGATCTTTGTGTACACGTGTATTGTTACTCTCCTATAGCTGATATGTTGTCATGCACTGTTATCAACGGATCTTCACTGTAGCTCCATAAAAGACCTTATGGGCCATCGTATTTTTCTTTACAATGTAACCTTCCCTAGACCCAGTATAATGAACTGGATACATTAAGGAATAAGACATCAATAACAACACATGCGTACACAGAAATCTCATAGAAATACTTTAGGGATATATAACATAATAAACAAATCTCTTTCCAGTTTCAAACAATTTAATCAGTCTGCTTAACCTTTTAATATCCTTATAACATAGGTACAATAGCGTTGATCTATGAAATTAAGAATCCGTTGTATAAAACAAAAGCTAGAGAGACGCAAACATAAGCAAGACGTTTGAATGCTGTTTACCTTAGGGAATCTGTAGTATCTTCACATCGTCCTTCACCAGATCGGTATTTTCATGTGCCCGGCAGAACAAAGTCTAAAGAAAACCCCACTCGCCAATAAAAGCGCTCCTGTGCCTTATTCCCAGAAAAGGGACGAGGCTACATGATGCGTCTATATCTCAATCGGACATATCTTTACGAGTCTGTTCCCGGTGAATTATCATTGGAACACAACCACAGATCCATAGAAACGAGAGACCACTATTCTAGACAGACTGAGCCAAAAATAATCGGCCCATCCGTACTTTGAATGTCGTTGTTAAAGTCCTCTTTTAGATACAGCAGGACACACGACATCAGCACAAAGTCCAGTCTGGGAGGAGAGGCATGCCTTTAGAATGGTGGCAACATTTCACGAAATGCCATATTACTTTCTCCAAAAGGCGTGGTAGGATCGTAGGAGACTATAGTACCGTGAACTTCAAATTTATTCTCGTGGAAAGAACACTGCTTTAACTATACAGCCTCTATTTTATACTATTTTCACGTACATAGTCAGGAACATCCTGTTAACGACAAAAACCTAAACCAATGAATCCATACATCACATGCCAAAGAAAAACAACTGCATACGTCAGTAACTCGGCTGGTTCCCTGGGAAGAGACTGCGGTCATGTCGCAAGTGCAGTCATTCTGAACCCACACTCCCATCTTGTCAAAAAATAGTACTTCACCGTGACATGTATTCTAGTGCATTTATGCGTGATGCTAGGGTTACCTTATCTGGTTATTTGCCATCTTTTGAATTGATAAATAGTATTTCATCTGCAAAACTTCTGGATATCCGCCATTGTCTCTCCCCGCTATGCTCAGTCCCCATGTATCTTCAATGATCATGTTTTGACGGAGCCATTGAACATAGAGGGAGGGGAACTATATACTTCTTTGGTTTGAAATAGATGTCTACCATGTTAAGTAATCAGGATGGCGTGACATGGCATGTGTAAAAGAAAATTCAGAACAGCTTGCTCTTTCGCCATCTACCGCGAACTAGCTTTGTACTTTGCTTCCAAGTGCGTACTTGTTCTGATATAAAGCATCCAAAGGAATCTACAAAAAGATATCTTCTGGTGGAAGCCTTTCCTAAACCATTCCAATGTCAAACCACGCTAGTGATTTACATTTTATTCATGCTCACGATAACCAGGTCAGAAACAGAATTTTTTTTTTTTTTTTTTTGCTGCTCACGTGGCAGAAGATCAACGGTTTTCAAAAAAGATAAATATTTTCTTGAAAGAACGTATCTTTCATGATACGAAAGATGTAGTTAATTAACTACACTGATACTCTATGCGAATTTCCCCGAGAGTGGTGCTATCAGGTAAGACATCCGCCATCTGCTCACCTTTCCTGACGTCATTTTTGATTTCGAAAATTAGCAAATTGAGTCTGCCCGCGCTTCCAAAAGTTGAGAAAGCCTTAACGTCAGCTCAGAAGACGAGGAAATCAAAGAACCACAGAAATAATCATACTGGGTACTTGATAACAACAATGAATCATTGTGATGCGGTCTAAACAGATGATTTTTGTTTTGTCTTACAATAGGACGTAAAGCAACTTACTATTCTGGAGGTTGAGAAAGGCTCAACGTCAGCTCAGAAGACGAGGAAACTAGGGAAACCACAGAAATGACTACAGTGGGTCCTTGATTGCAACTAAAACTTTTTAACGTGCTTTTTTTATTTGGGCAAGAGGTCGTATAGGAACCCTATCACACAATCTATGAAACAAATGATCCTTGCAAAGACAGTATAAATAAACGTGTTGTCTAAGATTGCATCGCCCACACTCCCTGTTTTTATCGAATAAGCTCTGTGAAACACAATGACATCGATTCAGTCTTGTTTCTATAGTACCCCGTCCAGGTCATGGCTTCAGCATGCGTTCTACAAATGTCGGAAAAGGGCGCTTCGTGGTCGGAATTTATTGTTTACAAAGACGCATAAAGTCGTGTGACAGCACATGCTCGCCTCAATATTATTCATGACAATGAGCTGGCAGTTTTCGGAACGGTTCTTGACGTGTGGCACGTTGTCGGAATTACATGGGTTCATCCTGTTCCGTATTCAAAGGGCGAACAGCAGCATAGTGAAAGCAGAAACGTCTGTTTCCACTTTTGTATAAAAAAACCCGCTGTGCGAAATCTAAAATTGTTTTTCTTGGCGCTTTCATTGTTGTGGGAGACAAAAAAAGCACGGTCGCAATTCTCGGCTACCGGATGAAAAGCTCTCCCATCGGAAGATCGGAAAATCCGTTGCTGAGCCAGTGTTGTACCACGCTGAGTGCATGTCAAACGAAAGCGTCATAAAACAAAAACGTTGCTTTTTGCGGCGATATGACCTGATCGAATCATTTTAAGATTTGTGATTATGTCATAGTCAGTTCTTGATCGCCAAATTCCGCCTCACACCTTTTTTATCTATATACTACCTGAAGGATGACTGAAACAAATAAAAATGCAAAAGCATATCCTGTTTTTTGAATGCCAAGACCATACAAGGACCTTTTATTGGGCGGAAGATCAGATTAACTAAATTTAGAGCTTTAAAGGGAGGCTGAAACTGGGATTGCGTTCCACAATCGGTGGCGTTGTGCGCAAACCCAGGCATTCGTTTCTCACTGCACCAAAAAAAACTCTGTCACAGGGTCTGGCTACTCGCCGTATCAGTTACAACAGCTTTATTTATAATCGCTTGGCTTTACCTACGGGTCTTATTTACTATAAATGGGTAGAGGCGCGGGAATTCCTTCTCCACTAACCACACAAATTCGCACATCCACAACACGTTGCTGCCATCTTCTTGATATATCTTCTGGCCTCAATATCCACTATCGAAAATCGACTGTGTCACACTAAATCCGCAGTCCGTAAATAGCTGGAAAAAAACTTTCTTTTTCCGCCTAGAGATTTTTAAATAGCCAACTCAAAAAAGAACATCCATCATTAGCATCCTCGTTTCTTTCCATCTCCTCACTTTTTTTTTTTTTCTTTGATGCGTTTACATCTACTTGCCCTCCTGGGTGTAGTATCCAGCGCTATTGCGCAAAACACTGGTGCAAACCCGCATTATACAGCATTATTAAATGATTCGCTTTGGTTCTATGAGGCCCAGCGAAGCGGGAAACTTCCCGCCAACAACCGCGTTTCTTGGTAGGATAGCTAAACGGGCCAAACAGGCAGAAACATGTAGTTAACAAGACACAGGCGCCATGACTCTGGACTGCAGGATGGTCAAGATAACAAGGTTGACTTGGTTGGTGGCTATTATGATGCTGGGTAAGACCATTTGGGCTGAGTTACATGAGGATCTCACCCATCCCGTAGCGACTATCTCAAATTCACAGTACCTCTGGCTCACTCTCTCGCATTGATTTCATGGGGAGCCATTGAATGGTTTGACGGCTATGTCAAAGCAAATCAAACCGGATACCTGCAGGATATGATGCGATGGGGCATGGATTGGCTTATCAAAGCCCACCCCGAGCCCAACGTCCTGTATGTTCAGGTAACAAACATATCACAAAAACAGAATGTCCAACTTATCCCTTTCCTAGGTTGGTGACGGTGCTATTGATAACAACTATTGGGGTTTGTATATACCGGTTTTCTTTTATTTGAGACTAAAGGAAAGTGCATGGTAGGTCCCGACACAAATATTCCGACTCCCCGACCGTCGTACATGATCAATGCGTCAGCACCAGGCACTGATGCAGCAGCACTGACAGCCGCAGCATTCGCTTCCGCTTCCTACCTGTACAAGAATCAGCTGAACGATTCTGATTATGCCGCTACGCTACTTTCCCACGCTGTCAGCCTTTACAATTTTGCCGAGACAGCCAAACCTCTGCAAGTATACACTGCCGCCGTACCCGCCTCAAAGGAATACTACAACACAAACAAAATTGGTCCACAGCTCGTATTCGGTGCGCTCTGGCTTTACCGTGCATCCGGAAATTCAACCTACCGCGATAAAGCTTCCACCTATTTTGACCAGTACAACCTATCAACCAGCCCCATCTCTCTAATGGACTGGAGCGATCAAACGGGTGCCGTTCACGTTCTCGGTGCAGCTGTCGACAGTTCCAACACAAAATATGCCACCGCAGCAAAAAAATACATTGATACCATTATTACCGATAAAGCTGGACCATGCACCTACACCGGCGGCGGCTTGCTCTGGTGTGGTGACTGGAGCTCTTCCAACGCTTTGGTTCCTGCACAGGACACCGCTCTCTTGGCCCTGCTGTATAACCAGCACGACCAATCCCGTAAAACGGAGTATACCAACTTTGCAACGAACCAGATTGAATATATGCTTGGAAACAACCGCATGTAAGGTGGCAGTACACATGCCCTTGCGTTACTCATCTCGCCATGATAGGTTAACTCCATATGTGGTTGGCGTTCATATGAACGCGCCTCGCAATCCCCATCATGCTGGCGCCTCAGGCGGCACGGATATTGCCAATATCAACAACTCTCCACCCGAAGAGAAATACGTTCTCTATGGTAAGTTTTAAGGACACCCAAGTCGGTTCTAATTCGCTCGGGGTAGGTGCTGTTGTTGGTGGTCCTGATGAGGAAGACAAATTCTTCGATATCCGCAATGATTATGATCAGACAGAGGTCGCCCTAGATTACAACGCTCCTTTCCAAGGTCTTATTGCGTATCAGCTGAGCGTCAATGCGGCCGATCCTCCTTATGTATCTATCACCCAGCCTAGACCGTCTGTCTCCCGTTCGTACAAGATGGAAGGATGGCTCATTGCAGTTATCGTTATCGTTATCGTCTTTGTACTGGCTGCTGTCGGCTATTTCTTCTGGTGGCGCCGACGAAGAGCCACGTCAAGCAAGTTGCCGCTCTGATCCAAAGTAGTGTAAAAAAAATAGAGCATCTGTCATTTATTTTGTAATTATATGTTTATTTTTCATCCACAAGGTTTACTATAAAATGTATATGCTTTTTCTTCATTTGTACTAGCAAAGGGGAAAAGAATGAAAGAAGAGATACATAATTGGGTGTTCGTTCCTAAAGTAGTAGATTCAGCTCTAATAAATGCCCTGACTGTAAAAAATAAAATAAAAAAGTTGCTAGGTTTCAAGATATTTACATAAAAAGGCGCGCCTTGAAAGAAAAAAATAAAAAAGGAGATTCATGAAGTTAAGTAGAAATGAAAGCGTATGTAGTCTGGTGTAGAAGAGATCTAGTGTCTAATGTGGTGGTTGCGTTGCATGTATAGAATATGTATAGTTTGTTGCTTTTAAACGATAAACCCCGCCGCCGTAGGCATGTACCAAGTGTTGGTCGTGTTAGCCGAGTCAAAGGCCAAGGGGTGAGCAAGTCCCTGAGAAAGCGGGTAGGGTGGGTGGTATACTGTTTCCAGAGGGTGGTGTTGCTCAACCAGCTGGTAGATAGGCTGACTGGAGAGAAGCGAGACGTCGGCGAATGACCATGCCATGGGAGTAAACGAGTGCATCCAGTCTGCAGCTGAATTTACCGTGGGAACATCCAATAAGCCTATCGTATCCATTGTTGCTAGTTTTGCTTCCGTCATGGCGCTAGCGAAAGCGTTCGACAGATAGGTTTGCGGTACGGGTGAAGGAGATGGGGAGCAAGACCAAGTCGAGGACGAAGAGGTGTTGAATCCGTTGAGGTCGGACTGATCGCTGGTCGACAATGGCGAAAAGGCCTCGGTAAACAGTTGCGGGCAGGATTGCTTCCACGTCGGCTGGCCTAGCAGAGCATGGCGATCTGCACGAGTATGCCATTCGTGCGCTATCCATTGGGTTTACGTGTTAGCAAGGAACCGTAGAACATCTTTGCAGAAAGCCTTACCATGGTGCTGTTGCTTTTCAGTCTGTTTTTGCTGTCGCTTCTTGTAGGGTCCTCGCTTAACTCCTTTCTGTCGTTCCTTGCGTGGCGAATTGACGCAGGTTGCTGTCAACCCGAGCTTAATGCATCGTTGACATGGTCTGCCCTCGTCACATCGTTTGCATGCCTTTTGACAATTGACTAGCGAAAAAGGATAAACTGAATTAGCAACGCTTGGTTTTACTGGGTGGGGTTGGTGATTTACCGCATGCGTTTTTCACTTGCTTCCGTTTGGATCGTCGTTTACTCGACTTGGCAGGTGCCACTACGACCAAAGTGGCTGGCTCCATTACATCCGCGGTAGAATGGTATGTCGACAGGGGCAAGGACCGCTGAGAGGAAATAGTGTAGTCGTTGGGGGGTATGTAGCGAGAATTAGTGTATGACAGCATGTTGGGGTTAAAGAAAGAGCAGTAGCAAAAAAGAGAATTTAGAGCTAATTTTATATCCGTCAATAAATGTAGTACACGGCCAATTTCGTTTACCCTCTGCAAAAAAAAGTACGTGCACCCACAATCATCTTCTACGTAGTGTGGTCAAGTTTCCATTGTATGGCAAGAAAATGTTCTTAGGGTTCTCGCACATGGCACTTCACAAAGCTATGGCCCCTATCAAAAATTGAGTTTTATTTTCTCCCTTCCTCAACGTGACAAAGCAATCATTTTAGTGCAAAGATCAAGTGCAAGGAGATTGTAAAAAAATAAATAGGAGGAGAATATGCACGTGAGGCAGCGTTAGGCAGCGCACACACACAGGCTCAAAAAAAAAAAAAAAACGGGACACCCTGTGAGCGATCTCTGGCTGCTTTATCGTCGGTATGTTTCGCGCGCGCGCGTGCATGCTGTTGTACATGTTGCTGTGCCACGTTTACCTTAATTCTACGGAGTTTCAAAAAAGGATGGCTGTGCACCTTGTTCCATTTCCAGCACATAGCTTAATGATGCTCACGTTGAACAGATCAAACACCTTTTTATTTCTAGCGTCATCACTATGGTTCCAAATTAGGCTACATAATTTGATCTTTTTCAGAATCGAAGACAAGGAGAGAACATAGCGGATGGTTAGCCTCATTCTATTTTAGCCTCACGGACAAAGCAAATACAACAGGCAATTATGCAAAATTACGGTCCGTGGAAGAGTATATAACCGACAAGCCCACTGACGTTTTCGGCAAAACATCTACCTTATCTTTGCTCTTGTTACCTTTTTACATGTTGATAGCTAAACCTGACTATTACGTAAAATGACGACAAAGACGACAGAACCCCTGCAGAGGCTCATCTTCTTCTTTACTTGATATAGACTTGGACAGGAATTGAGGAGATAATAAAGAAAGCGATAATCTGGGGCAACTCTTCAGGGTCAGATCTTATCTAATCAATAGTAGTCTTTTTCTCGACAACCGCCAAAACAATGGACAAACATTGAGACAAGGCAAACAAGATTTGAACTATGTCACGTAAAATGGTTCAGCCGATACTGCGCTCAAGTGCACATACACGGATTTAATTACAGCATAGCCTCATTACTGACGGTAGAATATTATTGATGGTGGGAGTTTTTGCCTCCCCCTTTCGGCAAGTACCCCTTGGTACCACTAGTCTTGTTAAAGACTCCGATGCCCCAAGCGACTGGTAAATCGAGAAAACTCCCTACATAGAAACAGCAACAACGAGGGGCTGACAAATACAAAACGCCATTGATTAGCCCTTTCACCTTTGATTGGGCAATTGTAACAATTATTCGATAATACGTAAGCAAAGTGCTATTGCAGCCCCACAAAGACCATTTACATGCATTGTTTCCCTTGCCAGGCACCCGCAATGACCCAACCCATTTCTCTTTTGGGTTTTAAAGTTGGTCAAGTGGTGGTGCCTGCAGTTTCCTCGAGAACAACACACAGCTGTACGATACAAAAAATGTAGCTAATCAAGATCGAAGAGCCAGCCACAAGATAAACGTACGAAAGAACAAGGAAGGAATTAACGAAGCATTTCCAGGGAAGCCTTTACGTACAAAGGCAAAAAGGACAACTACACTGGTTGATCGCCTTGAAATAAATAAGAAACAATTAATAGCGTTAAACATGCTCAATTAAGATATGCATAAATACTATAGCACAAGATTTTCTTGCCTCCATCCTAAAACCTTGCAAATTTATCAGTACAATGTAAGCTTTGTTAGTAGCACTGATTTGTTACAAGATTTAAGCCACAGACATGGTATTTTTGCTCATGTGTTTCATAGAGACAAAAGGATATACAATCTGGCGATCTCAGCGGGGCAACAGGCCTTCGAATAGAAGTTTCTTGAACGGCAAACCAATTACCCGTGTGATTTTCGCAAGTCTCCTACAAAAGCTTGCAAGCAACAGAGGTTGCATGCACGGGGCATAAAAAGCTGGAGGAACTAGTTTATTATACAAGGTTGTATTCGAGAAGAATATATGCAATAATATGAATTAAAACAGTGACACTACCATAGCGTTGGTTTCAGTCTTACACAAAGCTGCACAAAAAAAAAAAAAAAGTTGGATTGCGTCCTATGACCCTCTTTTTTTTTTTTTTTTCTTAATCCGATTCGCGAATGAGAATATCTGGGGTGTATGAAGGAAGATAAATATACAAAGAAAATCAACTTGGAAGCGTGTCACGAGTAATTGAGGATTCCCCCTCGTCGGTTGGTACACATATCGGGTTGCACGATCCGAGAAAGACGGTACTTTAGGCCAAGGTAGCTGAGATAGTTTGAGCGTGGAAACGCTCTCACACGTTTGACACTTGGGAAATGGCTGTCATTGATATCGACAAATGTACCATCAACAGTCCAAGTTTGTTCAAGCTTGGTTTGATTTTCTATGTCAAATGGAACCCATCTCTGGCGAAGAAACACGAGCCAGGTAAAGTGTCGGACCGGCCCGATAAACCAGTTAATATGATGTTGCTGGCTTGTATCCAGAAGTGGCTGGTTTGACTTGATCATCATCATTTTAGTTTGTACAACCGAAAGACGTAAAAGGAGTTTTAGAAAGAAAAAGAGATGAAAAGCCCCAAAGCTGCAGTTATCTTTATAGATCAAGTACAATGATACTTTCTGGTGTCACAACCCACAATCTACGGTTAGGCATTCTGCTATTGAAGTACCGACACGGAGGGAGAACTAGCCCTGTCGAACCATATTTGGTTCATAAAGAGCACGTTGACAGATTACCATTTGTTTTTTAAACTGTTGTGCCACACTTTTCGCTTCATTCGTATTAAAGTAGCGACGGCTTTAATAAATACTGCTCGTGCTAAACTTGTTCACCGTATCCAAACGACTTTTCTTTTTTTTTTTTTTTTTTTTTTTTTTCCCTGAGCTGTTGCTATGCCCTAAAGTGTATGCCAACCGCTAAAAAAAAAAAAAACTCTAAAAGCAATGTATCAATGGCAACACGTTTGTCGGCACGGTGTAAATTCATACATCTATTGATTAAAGGTGGATAAACTAGTATGGAAGTCATAAGAATGACTAAATCCGGCTCATAATCTAAAATTCACAAAAATGACTAGAGCATAGTGCGTTGTATAGCGGCACTAAAATCAAGTCATATGAGGCTGTAGAGAATCTATGGTTCATGAATTACTGCCTACAAAGTTAATGAAACATTTTAAACCAGTATCAATGTACCTTCAGACATGATTTTGAAGCAATATAATTGGACAACCAAACGCATGACGATACGTCCAAAATGTCAAAAAAAAGCACTTAATGCGGGTGAGCTTGCTTCTATAGCAAAGAATGGATGACAAAGAAGACGATTTGGTTGTTTGTATGAGCCGTAGTAGTAAAAAAAATGCTACTGTAAATTACTCTTACACCCCTTTATGGGTGTTATAGCATTTAAAGTAAGAAATAAAAGCCACGAGCTTGAAGAGGTATAATCCTGTGAATTTATACCTCGTTACCATCATAGACGTCATCGGAAAGTACCTTGAAACGAGAGTCATGACGAAACCATAATAAGACTGTGAGCATCTTCTACAGTAAGTTTTTTACACGACATTCCATCATGTGCAAATCCCTGAACAAACGATACTAATTCAATAATCTTTGTGTAACAATGCAAGCTATCGCTAGGAAGCTTTTGAAAGTATCTCCGCTTCAACCTATTGAACTTCGGGAATTGAATAGAGTATTGCTAGGCATAAAGTATTTGGTGTACAAGGCAGACTGTTTCACTAATTACAGAGACACAATGATCGTGGTACATAATGAATATGCGCTTGAACGTGGTACCTTTGTATACTCGGATGCATAAACGCTCGTGCACCACCTCCACCATTCTATTACGCAACAGCAAAAAAGTACAAAAGGCTCTTTTCGACTGCTTGCTAACAAGGATTATGTACTCATTGGTTTGTGTTGATATTCCGTATTCCTATGTATTTAAATGCCCTGATAATTAGAACTGTGTTTGGGTTTCATCGTTTAGCAGGTTATTAGCAAATTCTAATTAATGAACATTTCGCCTTTTTTGTTTTTCAGAAATATATGCGACATTCCAAATTGAAGGGAAAGAGAACAGAAGAACCCGATTGTCAGGTTTCCTTAATTACAAGCTTTCCGGGAAACCTTTTTTGGAAAGCGGAGCGCGAAATCTGATATAACTTGAATAGTGTGGACAACTCATTTATTTTAAAATAGGTGTTATACTCTTGCACTTGGCAGAACAAATGTCAGAACGCAGTTTAGTCCCAGTCCCATGTAATGGGAACACGTCCGTCGGCGAATTTGGCGATTTTCCCAAAGGCGGCAGGGCTGAGATCAAGACTGCCACTCTTGCAAGGAGGACAAGTATCGACAATGCGCACACGAACTGTGCCCAATGGGCCGGTCACCTTTGCATATTTTCCACAGTTAGGATTGTTGTTTGGGTTGGCTGAGTAACCCATTTGGGGTGCATTCTACAATATAAAAATTAACATGTCATTTTGTTTTTCAAGTCAAATCTCACCAGGGCAGCAACCATTTCGGTGTCCTTGTTATAGGTTCCGCAAGAACCGGTGCCAGCGCTTGGGTTGTAATAGGTGCCATCGCCACTGAATTTACCACCACCGCCGCTGCTGCTGCCGCCGTTGCCGGGTTTGGTGGTGGGGGGTTTTTTGGAAGGCTTCTTCTTAGAGGGCTTTTTTTTCGAAGACTTTGATGAAGACTTCGATCTCGATGAATACTTCTTTTTATGGCTCGATTTCTTCTTCTTCTTGTGCTTTGACTTCCTTGAGGCACGTTTGTCCAAGGTATCATAAGCGCTCAGGGGTGAGCCGGCGGAAGGGCCAGCCGCCATGCTCAATCCATCGCTGCTTGTTGCCAGATCACTAGGCAAAGGTGCACACTCCGTTACTGTCGAGATCGTTGCCAGACCGGCCATGGCGGCCAGCCAGAGAAAGGAAAGGGAGGGACGCATGGTGTCTATGCGTAAATAAAAAGTTAAAGAAAAGGGAAAGAAATGTAACGAGAACGGATTCGGTTCATTGGGTTTTTTCTTTATTATTTTCGTCCAACCTATTTGCGGGATATTGAGACAACATTGCGCCAGTTGATTTTTAATTATGGGACCTTTGTCTCGAAGAAAATGGTAATTTTTCCACGTGTTGGATTCATCCATAGAACATTTGAATAAGATCCTTCTGGCTTTTTAGCTAAATTATTTCTTAAGAAGCTCATTGAAGGTTGTGTTCTTAAATCCGACGTTGCCTGCAGGTAAATCGGTGAACAAGAAGTAGCCGCGGTCATTCCCAGCTCCTAATTCCTTGTGCAACTCTTCGGTGATACGGGCTGTCAGCCGTGCGTTGCGCTCGTTATCTTAGCAAAAGGACGATGAGCACAGAAAAAATCATCGACTGACGCTTGTCATGATTGATTCTTACCGATATTGCCAATGGAGCCAACCTTCACGATGTAGCCTGCGTCTGGGTTACCGGCAAAGCAAAGCGCGTCAACACGGTTGAATGTGACGAGACAGTACTACATGCAATGCATGAACATTCTGACATGACGAGAACAATGAGCTTACGGCTTCTGGCTTGCCAATGAGTTCAGCAAAGAGAACAGAAAGCGTCTTGACAAAAGCGTTGACGTCTTTGGGAGAGCGTTGGGAAATAACTTCAAGAATAGGCATCGTGGTAGAAAGAAAAAAAGATAGAGACAAAAAGCTTTATAATGCGCGTTTTCAGCTTTTATTACTAATCCTCTGGTCGCTTCCCCAATTGCACCCCATGGTTGACTGCAGTCTTGCCCCAGTATTTGTTTTTCTGTGGCAATCCGCTCTCCAAAGCTCCAACCCCCTTAATTTTTTGACACATACATCTTTTGCTCTTCTGTTGCCTTCGGACCGAGCGGTAGAGTAAAATTGGATGTGGCTGATACCCAGAAATCCCGCGACGGTGTGTTACTCACTCCATGTTCTTTAAATGCGGTAAAACAGGATAAAGATAACTGGCACTAAATATAACAAATGTTTCCTCTCAAATACATCATAGGGTTAAGATCACAGCGTAAAATAAATAGGGTGCATACACATGTGTCACAGATGAAAATTTCATGTTTCATCTTTTGACTATATCTGTATAGGAAATAATTATGAATATGATTGATGGCTGGGGATCTATAGTGAAACTTCCGTCGAAGATAATGTTTCGTCTAAATTATGTAAACGTTTGCCAATAAGATACGTGTCATCTCGAACAGTTCGCATCCACACTCGGATAAGCTTCATGCCGATGATGCAAATAATGACAAGAACCGTCATGCAGAATACAATTGGATAAGCACATCGGAAAATGAGAGATTGCATCGACAAATCATCAATGCCTACAGCCAATCAGAACGTACTTCAGCGGGAAACCCCCCAACTTACCTAAGCCGTGAATCGTCCCCAAAGCCAGTGCGCCAGGGAAGAGGATGGCAAAGACAGTCCCCGTAATGATCGGAGCAATCGTCGACCGCGTGATTTCCCAAATCTCCATCTCAGAAATGCCATTTCCAATAAACTGGTCTAGCGTACGCTGAATGATGTTTGTTGGTAGTACATAGATGATTCCATAGATAATGCCTAAATACACAACGCCAAAAGACCAGTCCTGAAATTGTTCCAAGATTTAGGTAACGTAACGGACTACTTCCGGTCATTTACCTCGGACAAATGCAGCACGAGTGCCTCACCAGATTTTGAGAATCTGATGGGCATAAATACAAATAGATCCACTGCAATCCCTAACAACAAGGGGATGATAAACCCAAACACCACACCAAAATAGATAGCCTTGCATGCCTATCCCCAAAGTGAGCACGAGTACATGTCATCACATTGTGGAACCTACCAAGCACATTTTTTGTTTGCCAGCCGTTACACCCTCGGCAACTTGGAAATTCCAACTTCCCGACTCCACCGCTGCATTATATCTTTGACCAAACCAGTTGATCACAGCGCCTATAAACACCATAGCATAGGCGCCTACAGAAAAAGCATAGATATCGTGAACTGGCGTTTCAGATACAAGATATTTTTCAAACACGTGGCGTCCCAAAATAACTGCAACAAAGTCAGAACCTGCTCTCGCTTTAGACATCAAAACATACGTGGAACCACTGTGATAGAACAAGCAAGAACCGAACCAGAAAACCACATGATAAAAAGGAAAACAACAACCTAATTTCACGTAGAAACGTCAGCTACATACGCTGTAACACAGTGAGCCTACCCTCAGTCGGAAGTGTGGTGGAATATACACCACCGTTGTGTTATTCTCTTCATCGCCACTCTCAGAAGCAGCAGGATGCCCGTTTCGTCGCTCTGTCTCGTCAATCGCTTCCAAAGTGATTGGATCCACCGGCACTAACATACGCCTGCCTGGCTGCACAGGAACGCTGTCGTGCTTTGGTGCACGGACAAGCTGTCCATCACGCTTGAATAGGACAGCCGCACTGTCATCATCAATGGCCACATCAGCGTAGGCTTCTGAAGGTATGGTCGCCTTTTGTCGAAGCAGCCACGCCTTCAAGGTCCTTCTGATATGGGAGCCTTCTTCTTCGGGATAACGTCCGTTGAACATGAACGATGTGAGACGTAGGTGGGCCGATGTCTTACGCCACCATACAGACAATGCCTTCTTTGCAAATTCGCGAGGATTGATATAGGAAAGTACTGGAGGAAGCAAGAATTGTACAGCCAAAAAGTCAATAGCAAGTGTAGACAGTGGGGACCTATTCCAAGTTTCTCAGCACATTTGTCCAACCTCGGACAGAACACATACCCGAACGACCACCGAAGGGGATATATACCGCAGTACTGACTGACGACCACTGTTACAGAGCCAATGCCAAGCACGATCAGCCCTGAGTACATGATAGCGCTTGAGCTGATCTTCCGCAACAAGGTGGTGACTGGTCTTTCAATCATTTCCTGAACAGGGTGGAACTGAGGATCGTTTGGATCACGGATAAACCACATAACGCCTGGCCGAACCACTTCTCTGCATAGTGTCACGAACACAGCAAAGTGGAACATAAAGCCAGTGCCGATAAACCAATGCAGGAAACATCCCGAATAGGGTGATTCTTGCAAAAATGCCACGCGCGAACTGACAGATGCATCGACAAACAGAGGCAGGGTGGCCAAATCGAGCAGCACGCCACATATGGTTGGGAAAACAACCAGCTCTAGTACAATAAAGAAAAATACTTTCAAAAATACACCCTGCTGCCGGATAATCTCATTGAAACTGTTTCCAGTCATTCTGCGTCGATTTGCGTTGCTTCGTCCAATGTACCATGATCCCAAGAAGATCATCACGAGATACCCAACCACAGTACAAACGGTGCGATCCAAACCGGTAGAACCTACTGCAAATTGATGCCATCGATTCAACGCCAAAAGAAGCGCTGATTCAATGTGCTCTCGGACACGGCAGTACCACTCGGTTGCAATACCGTGGATCGCGTCCTCTGTGATGCTCTGAACATTGTCGTTTAAAACCGCGCTCTCGTTGAGTCCCGCGTTGGTCGGCAGATACGTGAGGTCGCCACCCGTGACACGTTCAACGAGGCTTCGCACCGCTAGCTGGATTTTCTCTGGGAAAAAGCTCTCTCCAAGAGCAGTGCCTGCCATAAGCGCTGACCATGCAAATGGTACAACCCAGTCCAATAAGAAGTCAACAGCTGGATCTGTTACAAGGCGAAGGATGTAAATAGGCGTCTGGACAAAGCTGATGGGACGAATCTATTTAGGATCTTGTTTAGTGAAGTTCAATTGGTATTTGTCTGCTGGTTACCAAAATAACAACGCGCCCAACTACATAAGGTATCCAGACCGCAATCGCAAGACATAAGCTGATCATAAGTGCCATTAACACTGAATTTTGGACAAGCATCCACAGATTTCCACGCATTCCAATTGCCTCCAGTACGCCTTCGATATCATCGCCGAGATCAAACACCTCCTCTCCCTGTGCTGCGTTTTCTTCATTGTTATTTTCGGGCTCCTCTCGAACGCCGTCTTGTACTTGCAAGGGTTGAACGGGTTGTGGTTCAACGAATGCTGGTATACCATGTCGAGCAGCGGGCACTCGCGTGGGGATCTCTATTGGCATACCATCATGTTGCAATAAACCTTCATCCAACGCTTCATCTATTCTAGGTGAATAAAATATATCCGAAGTCCGTCGCTGAAGTCTCGAAGAAGTTCCTTCCACACTGCTGGCGTCTCCATTTTCGACTTGCCAACTGGGAAGGAACATTTTGCGTATGTCTGACATCTGATCATGTTCGTCCATACCCTCGTCATGGTCTATGTAATCCATTTCTCCTGTAGTGTATGCATTCGAACTTTCTGCCTCATTTTCTGCCGCTTTTCCTTTTCCTTTCTTGTCCACCAAGTCGGATCGCGCAGCGTCTTCCGAGTTGTGGTTGTTGTTTGACTGTCCAGACCAAAGCTCATCGTCTTCGGAATCATTCCAAGCACCATGATTAGAATAAGTGAGGGGGCTATAGGCTGTTTCCGCTGCTGAGGATACGTCCCTATCATATTCTATGTTCTCAATTTCGTGAGAAGATCTCGCAGAATGGTATGGGTTGGATGGACGCGGATGCTGGTCGACTTCTGAAGAATCAATGTACGTAGACGGACTTTCAATGCCTTGGGCAGTAAAACGCTCAAAATGCATCTGGGACTCATCCTCCGAAATTCGATCTTCGATCACCCTCCTTTTTCGATCAAGTGCTCTGCGAAGCTCTTCCAATCGTTCACTTATCTGTTCTCTCTCCTCTTGCGTTCTTTGATCTGGTACTTCTACCACTCGCATAGCGTTCAACAGCGTATCGACTGCTACTTGTTGTTGCGCAAGACGTTGTCGGTCTTCATTAGCCGCTTCACGGTCCACCCATTGTACATCAGCTTCATCAGCATCCTCTGCTGCAAGTTCAAAAGCTGCTTCTGCTGGCGTGTTTTGAATGACCCATTCCCGGAATAGGTAAGCAGCAACAAAAACTACGACGACAGAAACAGTAATAATCTGACCTTCCAAGCAATCCGTCGCAAGCTCCCTATATCATTATTCTCAGATACTTATCCATGTTGATTAAAAAAAGTCAATACCTCAAGCTATGACCAAAAATGAGGGTAGTAGTGTCCACAATCTCATTGTCTGACGAGGTATTCGTAATAGGGGGATATTGTAACGATTCATCAGCATCGGCGGAATCGAAGGTGCTAACATGGGTTGAAAATCCAATGTTTTCCCCGCTCCAAAAATAAAAGCGCCACGTCCAGAGCGTTAAAAAGGGAAGAGCTACAAGCCAAACGGCTGCAACAAGAATGGCACGAGCTGTCGTCTTTACGAAGAATTGGAGACGGCCAATGCACTGTCGAAGGAGAACACGAGGCGGAATCCTATCGGGCATATCATCCCTGTATATTGGTGTGAAGACAAAGGGATGTTCGCATAGTTCACAATATCTACCAATAAAATTTATGTATGAATTAAGATTCTTCTTTCGACAAACAATTATGCACGTTCGCATTTCTTTATGCTTACTTTTTTTTGCTGTGTGAGAGCCACTCAAGCAGACTAATAAACAAATATAGATTAATGGAAAACAGTCAAACCATTACTGGTAAATAAACCTTACCAATCCTGATGTACAAAGCGAATGCTGCCAGAGCATTTGCATGGATGAAATAAAGGGCGATCTTGTGTTGATTCGCATCTACAGACTCTGCAGATCTCTGCACATCAATAAAAACTGTTAATATCAATATGAGAGCAAATAGCATGCCGAGATCGCTACGTGATCACTTGCCTTGATCCTCTTCCATCGTTGAATGAAGGGACGACCAACTGAGTAGAAACTCCCCTCACACAAATCGTTTATGGTACTGTAGATCGACGTCACAGTCACGAATTCGGGCGATTTTTTTTGTCTCAGGGAGATCTCACCTTATGCAACCAACTCTGTTACTTGACACTCTTTTATGTGGAAAATTGTTTTGTGGTGTGGGTATAAAAAATGCAGGTGTTAGTTTTGTCGAGTTTTCTAATCCTGCACCAGATTGTTGTCCTCCTAAGATTCTGCTGTTGATAGATACAATTCTCCACGCTGCAAACTCAAATAGGCTTTAAGGATGCTTTACATCTTGATAAAGATAGATAAGGAGGTTCTATTGATGTGACAGTTTCCTCTCTCCTTTTTCACCTGTACCTCATTTGGATCTGGCTTGGTGGACTCGGCTAACACATTATCTGACGTACCGTGCTGACTGTCGTCCAGCGCAAAGAGTATATACCTTGCTCGTTAAAGTTGAAATGCAGCCCCTTCTTTACAACGTATGAATGTGTCACATGCATAGCGAAAATCGCACAGATCAAGGGTGACTACGCATAGCCTGATTTTCAAGTTGGCTTTGCGCTGGCTATGGATATCAGTTCTAAAGAAAAAGTTCAAACTGTAATTCCTTTTTATGATTCAAAGTACAGAGTAACCGTAAAGAATGATATCAGAACTCATCCAAATTGATTGTATGTGTAAAGTATAACAAAAATCTACGTTCATGGATAGATAAAAGTTCTCGCGATTGAACAAAGCGGGTTAAGATGTTACTGCAGAAATATGCATAAAGGTCTGGTATACCTACGTCTACCTAGCCTCTCCACTTGTATCTTTGACTTACGGGTTCACGAAGACTCCGCTTTGTGTCTTCGGGCAATGGTCGAAACACACATGTCTGCATTGCTATCGGAGTTTTCGTATTAGCGTAGTGCGCTTTATCAGTGCAAGTAATTTGGCGTTCTCTTGACCTTTGCATGCGGAATGTCCGTTAAACCATCTCTGAAGCATAACATATACAAGTGTTGCACAGATATTCTACAGTCAGAGCCTTTCCTGCAGTTCTTATATTTGGAAGCAAACAAAGATAAGGGTGCTTATGAATCTATCTATTTATAATTTGATGAACTGGAGCAATGGCATCGTACAGTTTGACACTAGTATTTTGTTACGAATCATAAAGTATTCTTCCAAGTTAATTTCCAGCGCCAAGCCCAATCTGCAACTCTGTGATATACGTACTACAAATCACACATGTAAAAGCAGCATAGTGATTACGCATATGTGTAGGCTTTCTACAAAATAGTGATCACAAATTATTTCTCCGCTTTCAAGGCGTTTCCTGACGAAAGCGCTATATCATAAAGTTTCTACCAGCCCGAAAATCCTCTCAAAAGAATTCTCATGTGTAACTATAGTTTACAAGGTCTTTGGATAATCAAAACATAGTTAAACTTGCGTAATATTGATAGAATATATATGACGCGGTAAAAAAAAAAAGAAAGGTGTGGTGTCAGACGCCAGGTTTCATCCAAAAATACATCCGCTTATTTGAGTTAAGTTGTACGTGTGAATGTCGGACAGGATCCATCGCAAGTACATGTCAGTCGTGATGTACATTTTCGCCGAAAGCTGGCTGCTCCGGTCATGTTAATGCAGCTTCATCTGTTTCAGATTACTATACTTTTAGTGTAGCATCGGTTTGAGAGTGTGTATTGCTAATAAGATGTTCTTCTGCGATATTGTTGGTTGTGAGATGAAAACACATGGCAGTCGTAAGATTAGTTCAGTCAGTAACGTCGCTTGGAACGGAGTTTATCACGTGGGGTCGTCTTGGATACGAAAAATGGGATGACAACTTCATGAGCACAACAAAAAAAAACAATTGTGGTAAAAGCAGGGAAGTTGATATGGAGTCATGCAACATCATCCGTGCGCGTAGGATCATGACGCGTATGCCCTTTTCCTAGTTTAACACCATACTTTCGTCGCCCTTTGAACCCTATTCCTTGAACAATCTCTTTTTTCTTCCCGAAATCTCTCTGCATATCAGTAAGCAGGTTTGTGACGACGATCACACCAAAAAAAAAAAAAAAAAAAAAACCAACTTCCGCTTCTGGGATATAGTTTTCTCTTTCCTTTTTATTCTGTCCATTCCCTACTCTTTCTCTCTCTTTTTTTTTTTAAGAAGAAACTTTTGTGAGACATGGCTCATATTGATGACAATGGACACTTAAATACCATACCACCGAGACGCCACCATCAAAGTGTGAGCAGTGCATCTAGCCAGAACACCAGTTATACAGCCTCCAGTTCTTTATACCAAACACATGATTCTAATTTACCACCTTTACACCTTCCGTCCGAACCTATGACTATATCTATGCCTATTCAAAATGATACAAATGATTTTGTTGACGAACAATTCGATATTATTGATTCCCTTGATTATGACGACGTTGACGACGCCCTGATCGGTAACTCGCACTTTCTATTTTTCCCGCTTCTCACGAAACATTTATCTGTACCACAGACCACGAACTAGTACATCGACAACGTGAGGCACTGATTCACCAACTCCATGCTTCCGAACAGGCCTATCTTGAATCTCTTAATCTTGTGAGCAAGATATTTTTGGAACCTATACGAAAAAGCGCCAAGCAATCATCGTTTAACTTTCTCGGCATGAAAAAGATGATTTGCACTGAGCGTGAAATACGATGGCTTTTTGGTAACTTTGACGACGTCCTGAAAATCCATGTTGACATCCTGGCTAGCCTTGAGCAGCGGTAAGCGTGCACGTTACCTTAAGTTCCACTAAGTACTTAATTTGGGATGCGCAACGAACGACAGTTTGAGCATTTGGGGCCCAACTCAGATTGTTTCGGATGTTTTTCAGACCTGGGTAACGTATGCAGAATGTAGACACCGTGGTATCCGTGCATGCGCTAACGAGACGATGGGGTACCAAATTTCCCGGGGATTCAATTTCTGTAGTTTCCATTGTTGAAAAAAGTGTACCATGCCTACCTTGACAATTATGATGTTTCTGTGACCACCTACGAAAGGCTAACACGGTACCAACCATTTAAGAAATTTGTTGATGTACGTGTCCTCCCTACCTGTCATTGTGTATGTATCTTAACACTAAAATTAATAGTCGGCACACAAAAACCCAGTTCTCAAAGGTGCTACGTTACTTTCCTTACTTCAAATTCCGGCAGGATGTGTCAATAGACACGCACAACTTATAAGCAAACTAGCGGACGCAACCTCCCCAATACATCCAGATTTTGGAGGATTACAGTCATGTAAACAGCAAGTACTTACTCTAATCGATGAGATTCGGATAAAGTACGACTATAATAAAGTTATGTATATACTAAACTCGAGTTGGTTTTATGTAGAGTCCAAGATGCAGACAACGTCGATCAGGTCCTCATGATCCAGCAAGCGTTGGTCGGGGCACCGTTTGGAGTCAAATCCCAGCGTCGACTTGTGCTACAGGGCCAGCTGTTTCACGCCGTATTGAATGCCAAGTCCGCGAAAGAAGCACGCACTTATCTTTTGTTCTCAGACATGCTGGCATTTGTGCGACCCAAACAGGAAGGGAAAAAGACCTTGTTGCAGTATAAAGGCCATCTCGTTCTTGACCGTGCTCGCATTCGACCATTATCGACAGATGAAGCTGGAGGACATGAGCATTGTATCGAAATTACATCGTCGTTTCAGGGTGTTGACACATTCAATACGACGTATGTGGGAGCACCTACTGTCCATGTCATGCAGGCACAGAACTCTGAAGAACAGCAGCATTGGCTAAGCCAATTGGATGCGGTGATTACAAACCTGGATCGGGAGGCAGCAGCTGCGACTAAATGCAAGTGTTATCCCGCACAGATCACCACAACGACTAACCTAAATTTTGCATAGCAGCCAACAAACGGCTTGCAAATAACCGAACCCCGCCAGATTCACTGAAACGAAATGGTACCACGGTTTCAACTACCTCATCTTCAAAAAGCTCTCTTACTAGCACTGCCAGCATCGCTAGCGGCACTAATTCAACCAAATAATAATAACGAAAAAAAAAAGAAAAATAGACGCGTGTATACACCATGAACCTATGAAATAAGTAGTATAGAAACCCACCTGGACGTGGTATCCTTCTCGAAATATGACTAAACTCTATACATTAAGCATACTGAAAACCGCGGTGGGTTAAACCCTGCAGTCTTCATCTCACTGGATTTTAGTCAGCGTTCCATGACTGACTGCTTTTGGCTCCCCTTTTTACAAAAATCAGTCATCTCAGATGATACAAAAATAGCAAAAGACCAAGTCCGACCAACAGCGGGTCTCGATGATGAATCGTTATCTTTCACTGACGGTGCCGATCGCCTTGGCAAATCGGGAAAGATAGAAATCAGCTCTGTCATCCTATTGAACAGAAGCTTGCACCTTTGCTTTTTCATTTGCGCATCCAATCATATTCCTAGTTCATCGCCTGGATACGTCCCGAACGAATAACATGTTTTCGTTCCTGGTCCTTGTCAGTGGCAAGATAACCATCGCATGCCCCAGTTTTCCAAACTTCAGGAAATGATGGTATTCTCTCCGCCTAGGTAGTGGTACAATGCAAATGGGATTAAATTGAAAAAAGAATGACAAGAACTGCTGAAACGAAAGAATTTAATGCTGAGGCAAGGTTGTGCATCTCTATATTTAAGATCGCAGTCTTCCTCCGAAATATGTCCTCCCATAGCCCTTGCCTTTTTTTTTTTTTTTTTTTTTTTTTTTCAGAGAAAGTACGCTTCCCGTATCTTAGTGCAATCTGACAAAATTAACCTGTCCCGCAATGCAGAATTGAATAATTTGGTAAACGTCCTCGGGATCAGGCCGTCTTAGAACAGCATAATTCATGTAGGGTCCTCATATGTAACAAGCTGGCTTCCAAGTTTTTTTCGGAGCATTTCCTAAATATGTCACATGCAAAAAAAGTTGTCAGCCCAATATTGATAATCTGCTAATCATAATCGAAAGATGTACGCTCTGATCGACTGCGGGTGCTGTTTAAACCTCTCACAATCCGGGTATATTCAGATATGCTATGCTCTTTATATATCTGTAAAAGCTATTCCGAAGTTAGAGAATAGTTTGCATCTGCGAGACAAAATGATCGTCCGTCGTCTCTCCGTCCAAAGGCTGCTGACAGACCCTTCAGAAATAAGAGGCACTAGATGGAAATAATACATGCAGATACCTATCCGAAAGGTGCAAGCATGATCTCCGCTTTATCCGAAGACACCTCTCCTATTAGCTTTTCAAGCTTCTTAGATCAATTCCGATAGTGCGATGCTATCACTCCCGTGTGTGATCCAGAAGATGCGGCATTGACATCCCAGTCCCAGAATGTGCGACGCATTTGTAATGTTTCACAGTGTGGGGGATGGGTCAAGCCGATCAAGAGGATCTCGTTTTGCGTATACGCGAGTCATATTTCTCTGTGTTTGCCGTCTAGGTCTAATTCTACTTTATGACCTATCCCCCTATTTAAGCAACCAGAAAAATTATTGAAATAATGTTGGCTGAAGAAACTAATTTGTCAAAGTCGTAATACTTATAATACCAGTCTTTTGCTACATTTGGTTGCATTGCAATAAATAAAAAAGATGCTTTCTTCAGATATTTTCTGCCTTCCATAAACGCTCGAAATTGTTCTCCGACAAATCGGACCTTTTGATTGGTTTGCTAATCTCGGCACTCAGATTGGACGTACTACCACAGGCGTTGGGATGCAGCGGGATCTAAGCGCCTCATCAATAAGACATGGAAGTCTATATCATAATGATCAGTGACTGTTATAAGCGAGTGATAATAAGTAGCAGATATGTGGAATAATGTTTCTTGAACAAACTTTTCTTTTATGAAGTGCCAAGTTTACGCTAAGGAAGAAATTAATATGCGCCATCGGTTAAACCGTAAAACTTACTTGAACTTGGTCCTTCAGCGGACACAAAATTCATTCATGGTTAATACCTCTTGTACTTGGATGTTGTCTTACTTACCCCCGAAGGGCATGTCCGCGCGTTCGCGGAGGCCTCGCTCCGCACCTTGATGGTGGGGCAGGCAGGAGATTTGAATGGCATGGCCATTTTGAGGTTTACGACCGTAATGGCCTAAACAATATATATCGACAGACATGAGTTATCTTTTGTTTATAGTCAATCCCAGTCAATAGAGGTTTCCTACCCAGTCTGTACATTTAATTTCCTTGTTGATAAAGCTGATCCATTCTGATAACAAGTAAAAGCCTCTATATTTGGATTTGTTGTCCTTTTTTTTTTTTTTTTTTTTAACTTTTTTTTTAGAATGCGCAGAGAA
>JNEV01001261.1:0-22629 GCA_000697495.1 Saksenaea oblongispora B3353
GAAAAAAAATTTTTTAAAAAAAAAAAAAAAAAAAAAAAGGAAATGAAAAGAAAGTGTGACGATAGATGAAACCATCGTATCTCTTTCCCTTCGTTTCTACGGAAACAAAGTAAGAATGGCTTGTTTTTTATTTTGGTTATAATAATCGCGAATATCTATAGTTCATCAACGTGGCGTCGTACAATAAGAGCCCCTTTAGCGACCTGTCAGAAGTCTCTGAAACTTCTAGACAACAGGCACAATCTACATATGGTGATGACTCCACCTTAACTGCGTCTAATACCACAAATCGTTTTGACCATCATCCACCACAAGAAGAACAGCACTTTGTGTCATCTACTACCGAAACTCGATCTGAATACGTTAACGATCTTATTGATCTGCAGCTGCCCCAGTCTCTGGCACATGCGACATCTTCCACCAAACCATCATTTCCTTCTTCTTATACATCAAACGAACAGTCAGAAAAACAACCATATTCACTTCCGTCATCAGGTGTACTGACAGCAGTTGAGCATCACGACTCGTATTTAGCGACGTCTACACACACCTATTTGCAGGACGACGACCCAGGTTACTTGAAGCACGGCGACGCTTTTATTGCAGATCCAGGTAGCATGACTTTCTCCCAAGATGGATCATATATCGATTCAGGATTACTTTTTTAGAAATGATTTCAAATTCCTTTTATGGCGAAGCGCATGCTACGGAAGACGGCGACGACTTGCGATTATTGACCCACCAGAGCCCTATTTCTGGGGCCATTCCTATGCGTGAATCCCCTAGCTCCTCACCTGTATCTAGAAAAGTACCAGGCGATAGACGACGACGATCACGGCGGCAGGATATTCTGGATCGAACTAAGGATCTTTTCAATCGTTTGACGGGACGAACCGGCACTACGTCAGGAGCGGACGGTGGCGAGCGCATTATTTATTTAAACAGCCCCGAATTGAACGAGCAACAGAAATTTCTGCACAATCGGGTGTTTACTGGAAAGTATACTCTTGTCACATTTTTGCCCAAGTTTTTGTACGAGGAGTTCTCCAAGTATGCAAATCTATTCTTTTTATTTATATCGGGTATTCAGGTAAAGAGGTTATGGACGTGATAAATTAGGATTCTTAACAAACTATAATTGTGCAGCAAATTCCTGGTATCTCGCCGACTTCCCGATATACGACCTTAGTACCCTTGTTGATTGTTTTAATTATTACCGCCATCAAAGAAATTGTTGAGGATTGGGTACGAGCTGTCGGTACGAGCGACGTGTGGTTAATTGGACCTGTAGGGAGTACACCGTTCGGATGCTGAATTAAATGCACGTAAATGTAAAGTTTTGGTTGGAACAGAATTTGTGGAAAAACAGTGGCGCGACATCAAGGTTGGCGATATCTTGCGTGTTGAAGGAGGCGAGAACTTTCCGGCTGACCTAATTCTGGTCAGCAGCTCTGAGCCAGAAGGCCTTTGTTACATTGAGACAAGTAACTTGGATGGGTTAGTTATGCCAGTGCTATTAGACGTAATATTGACATTGGCAAACGGTTATTAGTGAGGTCAATCTGAAGATCAAGCAGGCGTTGACGCAGACGGCGAAAATTCTAAATCCTGTTGATATGAGCCAGTTTCAGGGCACGCTTCGATCGGAACAACCGAACAACCGTCTATACAACTACGATGGGGTTCTATCAACCACTGCCACTGATGAGGTGGGCAAATCGCGTGATTATGCCTTAGACCCAACGCAGCTATTGCTTCGAGGTGCTCAGTTGCGCAACACGCTATGGATCTACGGTGTTGTCGTATTCACAGGTCACGAGACCAAACTTATGTTAAATTCGAGGTATTTTTTCAAACATTGACCTTGTCGATTGTGCGACTCATGACGATTTTGTAGCAAAAAGCCGTCAAAAGTGTCCAATGTAACGCGTATTACTAACCGCAACATCCTTTATCTGTTTGCTATCCTGGTGGCCATGAGTGTAGCCTGTGCTATTGGCGGCCTAGTCTTTACAGTAAGTCGTGTGCATCGATAGGGTAAGCCATTTATTGACGTACGGAAACAAGATTTACAAAGGGGCCGACGTCGCCTATTTACCACTAAGGCAACTCAGTGGTGCCCAACAATTCGGATACGATATCTTGACCTTTTTGATTCTATTCAATAGTTTCATCCCTATTAGGTATTGTTGGTACGATGATTGCAGCAACGTTCTAACCCCCTCCACCTCAGTTTGATGGTGACCATGGAGATTGTGAAATTCGTTCAATCCTATTTAATAGAAGCCGATTTGGATATGTATTATGAACTTAGTGATACGCCTGCTGTTGCTCGAAGCAGTAGTTTAATCGAAGAATTGGGCCAAGTACATGACTTTACATGTAGGATGATAGTGGTTTAGTGCTAATTCGTTTGTTAGGTTAAATTTGTTTTCTCCGACAAGACCGGCACCTTGACATGTAACGAGATGCAGTTTCGCCAGGCGTCCATTGCAGGACTTTCCTACGCAGACAAAGTAGATGCAGATAAACAAGCCAGAGAGGGATCGGATGATCCCACACTACAGTACTCGTTCTTGCAGCTTCAGGAGCACCTCCTACAACATCCAACTGCTAATGTGATCAACGAATTTTTCATTTTACTATCTAGCTGTCATACTGTCATTCCAGAGGCAGTCAATAACAGCGATGAAATTGTCTATCAAGCATCTTCACCCGACGAAGGTGCATTAGTAAAAGGTGCAAGCCAATTGGGCTACAAATTCCATGTAAGGATCGAAACGTTACATTTTGTACAAACGCAATTTACACCTTTTTCTCTTTTTTTTTTCTTAAAAAAAAAAAAGACACGTCGACCAAACTCAATCGGTTGCACAGTTCGTGGGCATGAAATGGAATTTCAAGTGCTTAATGTGTGTGAATTCAATTCAACGCGTAAGCGTATGTCCGCCGTGATACGTGGTCCAGACGGAAAGATCAAGCTGTATTGTAAAGGAGCCGATACGGTTATCTTGGAGCGTTTAGCAGAAAACAACCCATTCGTGGAAGCTACATTGGTTCATTTAGAGGTACTGATAAGAAGAATAAGCGATTGGCAGTAAGATCATGTTACTGACATGTTTTCGGCAAGGAATTTGCTTCCGAAGGTCTTCGTACGCTATGTATCGCCATGCGTGAAATTCCCGAGGAGGAGTACGCTCGATGGTCGCAAATTTACGATAAAGCTTCCACCACACTGGTGAATCGTTCTGATGAGCTTGACAAAGCCGCAGAAATGATAGAAAAAGATTTATTCCTACTCGGAGCAACAGCTATCGAAGATAAGCTTCAAGACGGGGTGCCTGACACGATTCATACACTCCAAGAGGCCGGCATCAAGGTCTGGGTCCTAACGGGAGACAGACAAGAGACAGCTATCAATATTGGCTATTCCTGCAGGCTGTTGAATGAAGAGATGAGCTTGATCGTGTGCAATGAAGAAAACCATTGGGAAACCAAGAATTTCTTAGAGGGGAAACTGACTGAAATTCGAGATGCTATACAGCGTGGCGATGATATGGAGGTAAGTTATCCAAACCTGTGATGGTTATATGGACTTATCATTTTACTGTTCGTTTTTTTAGCCGCTGGCCTTTGTTATAGATGGTAAGGCTTTGGGTTTTGCTCTGGAGGAAGATGTAGAGAAAACTACGTTCGATCTTGCTGTTCTTTGCAAGTCTGTTATTTGTTGTCGTGTCTCGCCGCTTCAGAAAGCTCTTGTGGTCAAGCTTGTGAAGAAATACGAGAAAGCGATTTTACTTGCCATTGGTGATGGTGCTAACGACGTCTCAATGATTCAAGCAGCCCACGTTGGCGTCGGTATCAGCGGTGTCGAAGGCTTACAAGCTGCTCGAAGTGCAGACTTCGCTATCTCCCAGTTCCGGTTCCTGAAGAAGCTGCTCTTAGTCCATGGCGCCTGGGCCTACCAGCGTTTGAGCAAGATGATTTTTTATTATTTTTACAAGAATGTAGCCATGTATCTGACGCAATTCTGGGTAAGAGATCTCCAATTCTGGGCAAACGTTTTGGAAAACTAACAATCAAAACAAGTATGCCTTCTATAACGGGTTCTCGGGATCAACGCTCTACGAATCATGGACAATGTCCTGTTTCAATGTCATTTTCACCTTTTTACCACCTTTGGTCATTGGCATCTTCGATCAGTTCGTGTCTGCACGTATGCTGGATAAATATCCACAAATGTACATGCTTGGGCAGAGTAACGAGTTTTTCAACCAGAAGAAATTCTGGGGTTGGTTCGGCAATGCTTGTTTCCACTCTTTGGTAAGTAATCGGACGTGTCGTTTAGTATCTGACCCTTTGAGAAGATACTCTTCTTTCTTGCCGTAGGCGCCTTTGGCAACGATGGTGTCTTCAACAACGGTCTAATCGGTGGCCAGTGGTGGGCTGGCACAGCGGTTTTCACGGCTGTCTTGGGTTGTATTTTGTGGAAAGGCGCTTTAATCACGGAGTAAGTGTAACAACAACGAAAAAAAGGGTGCTGCTGCTAATTCTCCGCAGTGTATGGACTAAGTACACTGTCATTGCTATTCCGGGGTCCATGCTTATCTGGTTTATCTATCTGCCGATCGTAGCCTATATTGGTCCAGCTATCTCCGTAGAACTTTTCCCAGAATATTACGGCATGGTTCCCATGTTATGGGGCAATGCTAATTTCTGGCTTTTTGTGATTCTCGTGCCTGCTGTTTGTAATCTCCGAGATTTTGTTTGGAAGTAGTACGTAACTTTATTTTTGCCGCTAGTTTGCAATATTTCTCACCTTTATTTCATTCTTTAGTGTGAAACGCATGTATCGACCTTTACCATATCATTTCGTGCAGGAGATTCAGAAACATAATCTGCCTGACTACCGACCACGTATGGATCGATTTCGCCAGGCAGTTAACAAGGTGCGGCGGATACAGCGACTCAAACGTAACCGTGGTTATGCTTTTGCCCAAAACGATAGCGATCAGAACAAGCTTATCCGCGTATATGACACGACTATGCAGAAGCCACAAGGTTGATAGATATCGTGCCACTCATTCCTTTGTTTTATTATATCTGCAAGTCATTTCTTCTACATGCATTTTTTTCTGTACTTCTGTGTTATGTCATTTTTGTACAAGTCGGTTTTGAGTATCACACGCAGTTAATCTTTGTATTAGTTGTGCGATAACTCATAATTAGCGCAAACAATAGTACTATGTGGGCTGCATTGTAAGCCTTGGTAGAGGTTTCTCCAAGTACTTCGTATCATGTTTTGATTACCTCTTGGTGTACGTAGTTATAATCTTCGTGAATGACGAAAACAATATGTTGTACTCGAATTCGCGAATTCGTAATGACATCAATTTTTTTAACAACGCGTGTTCCACCGCCAAGACATTGTAAAAGTCTTACACAACTATCCCTTATAGGAAGGATATTTAGTGATTCGCCGTTAGACAAGGACCCTCAATCAGATTGTTATTGTAATTTTTGAAGAAACAAAAACATATTTTATATAAAGCATATCTCTCGATGCTTTACCGGGTTTATATATTAGCAGCACTATCTCTAAATATATATATCGAGAGTGTTTCACGAATACTCAGTTAATTTGTTGCTACAGGCGGATAAACATGGTTCAATCAGCGCCTGTCTCACTCACGTTTTAAGCTTCCGTAAGTTTAAACAGAAAGAGCAGGCTTGTTGACTAAAGCGTCACGGAGGCTCGGTCTTTATTCGGCATGTTCTGCAAGCCTCACACTAAGATGAGTAGTTGTAGTCGACTGCTTCGCTTTATGATATGTATTTCTAATAACAATTAAGATAAATAATACTTCTTCTATTTTCTTCTTCTTCGTATTTGGTAGGAGAGGTATCCGGCAAAAGCCATCCGCACTAATGCGACAGTAATCGTCTACAATTTTTATTGAAACTTTACCTTAATAATGCGGAATAGCCACAACCAGCGGATTTATATCAAATCGAAATGGTGGAATAGTCAGAACGATGACAAGGTGGGATACCACTCCTATGATGTACGAAGAAATCGTGCAACTCGAAATGATTAGGCTGAAAAGTGATCAGGCACTTAATCTGAAACAATGCCAATAGCAAAGTGTGGATAGAAAGACTAAAATCGCCCCTCAATGTATATCAGGACTAGTGGTGAAGTGGAACATTGTCCTTGAATAGGACCCTGAGCCAATCTATCTTCTTTTAACCTTACCTCACAATAGAAGCAATGTTTGTGGATCAAAAAGTTATCAACTTGTGACCAAGTGCTGAACATAATTCCATGGTTTTGTAAAAGCGCGGCGTTGGACAAAATCACTCCATACCTATCAGGACAGATTGACCTTGCTTCCAATGTCAGGTAATGCAGAATATAACATGATACATTGTTTAAGTGGAACAACTATAACTTTGTTTTTCTCTGCTAGGATCATCGCTTCATGACATGAAGCGTGAACACAGGCAAGTTAGGCTGCTATTGCGAAATAACTGTAGTCAGCCTTGCCAAAGTAAATATATATATATATATATATATTTTTCATTTTTCCGATATTTTATTTTAAATTACCATTTTGTTACCTCTTTATGTCGATCTTCTAAGAATCGGAATAAAGATCCCGGAACTTTTTTCCATTGATTATGCCAATGGTAGGCAAAAGTTTGTAATAATCTGTCTTTCGGGAATTCCGCTTCGATAAATGCATTGGGCATAGAATTTCTTGGCGCACAAACCATGGGATCAGTGAAACACCATGGTAAAATAGCCCACGGTCTGATGCCGTGGTGAAGCAATCGCCTATAGATTCGATAATACATGAAACCACCCCAATCGATTGTGTTTGGTCGGGGCAATGGGCCATTCGCCAGTTCGGATAGCATTTCACAAAGATAGGGTGAACGTTTGTGGAAATGCATAAAAGCACCATTGAACGGAAATCCATTAGGTAAATAACAATCCCACTGAGATAACCACTCGTGTTCCAGCAGCGGAGACATATCACGTACGAATAACGAATCCATGTCGAACCACATACCGCCATAGCGGTAGACAACCAAAAGCCGTAATAGATCGCCATCCAAATAACCGCTATCATCTTTAAAGTCCAAATGTGCAGAACCTTCCATCGGAGAACCTTTAGAAAGTTTTTTAGGGTCGTACAGGAGTGTTTGTAGTCGATCGCCGACATGGCTCTTGATCTCTTGGATAATGGGGGAGGAAGACAGATCACCATTGGACCATAGATAAAGAACCGAATTATTCACACGTTGGGTAGCGAAAAATGATCGTAAGGTGGCGAGTTGCTTGGGGCCCACGGGAGCCAGATCGGCTCTCCAGTAAGCGTGAAAAATGGTTTCCTTGGCACTGGAAATGGTTTCGTTCGGGGCTAGAGGCTGAATAGTTGCTGCAAAGTCGTAACAATCGTAGTCTTCTAAAAGGCTAACGCCTGGTGAAACGTCGTAGACATATTCTGTATAACCCTGCAGGTAGGGGCTATCTTCCGGTAAATCATCAAAGCATCCGGCTAATGATCCATCGTAAGCATCTTCAGAATGTGAGATCCAGTTGCGAAGATATATACGGATATTAAGTTGAAGTTGACAGACGATGAAAAATGTAGCCAGACCCAAAAGAATAATTATGATCCCCCATTTAATTACTGTTAGCAATTGCCGTCGTTTCGGTCGTATGAATGTGGAAGAATTAGGGTTGGGTAGTCTGGTGTAAGGTTGTGCGGCTGAACGAAACGGAAGGGAAAAAGACCACATCAGAATGGCATGTAAGCATGAGCTACAGCAGAAAAAGGAACAAAAAGGATAGAGTTATTTTGCACTGGGAACCAGTGGGAAGGTCATTCTGTCCGCCTGAGTTTTACAAGTCAGCGTCGAAATCTGTCAACACAACGGAAAAGCTTATTTTTTCCAGCACATAATAAAGAAAGCTATCTCCTTTTAATCAGCTAATGCTTATATACTTAAATACAAGTAGGAGTAACATGAGAGAATAACATGCACTGTTTCATAAAAGAGTATATACGTTGTGAATTGGCGGTAATATGAGTAAGACATTTTTGTTCCACGTGTAAATTTCTCATAGGAGAAGTTAAAAAGGAGCAATAAAGAAGAATATCAATGGTCAAGGAGGAGATCCTTGTTGCTTTGTTTCCACAGATTTTCATCACATTAAATAGAGAAATTGATGACGGCCTCCCACTCGGAGGAGAAACAGCTCTTGCAGGGTCTAAGCTTTTTTAACATAAATAAAAAGGATCGTGAGTTTAACTGCTTTGTCCATTCCTTTTGCTTCTTTCAACCATTCCTTTCGTTTAACATGACTTCAGCCATTCAATTTAAGAAAGATGCTTCGACATTCTTTGACTTTAATACGATTTTTAGAGAGTGTGATCTCCCCCTTACCAATTTTCATGATCTACTAGCGTTTGATTCATCAGAACAATCATTTTCTATAGCGTCAGTCTCAAGAACGCAACGAGCAAGATTGGCTTCACGATTTACTGAAGTATTTGACGACTCATCTCCAGAATCACCAGGCACTTGTTCCATACGGATAACTAAGTCTCTATCCTCCAAAAAATCCATAAAGAGATTTAATAGCCTTCATATCATTCGACGATGCCCCTCCCTTCCGAAAACGTCGCCACAACAAATGGCAAAGTTAGAATATGGTATGACTTTATAGGCTTCCTTTTAACCATACTCATGTTTATATATATGGCAGATCAAGCTCACTCCTCGTCAAAACGCGGCTTATCAAACGCTTTCCAGCTCTTTACCAATCTTATCTGCAAATCAAACAAGCAGGTGCATGCACAATCACTCAAACCCGGATGGAGGAGAGAAACGCGGTTAGACCAAATGTCATGCACACCTTCTTACTTGAAAGAAAAGACAATCGAAAATTGGTGGTCCACGTCGCCACCAGTGTGTCCGTCGATTCCTCGTATATGCTAATGGCCAGTGCTCTCTCGTAAATATAATCTGTACCCCTGCCGATCAATCCTCATTTTAATACTCTCTTTTCTTTGTCGTGCTTATAGCCCTGGTGGCAGCAGGTTCTTTTTTCTTTCTCTGCAGTTCTTTCATTTCCCCTCCTTATTCATAACTCCCTATAAACAGCATGTAAAGGATACTGTACCACTGTTTCGATTCAATCTCCCCTTTTTTCTGTTAACTGATGCTATTATATATTGTTATCTAACAAGTATTGCTTTTACCAATCGAACATTCAAAGATTTCGTGTATAAGTCGTGTTTTATTCACCATTACAGACTGTCTTGTGGTCACAAACCTCTAAATGAATAGTGGGTACTAGACTGTAATGGTTGCAGTTCAAATGCGGTACCAAGTGGCTTTGGATGGACTCTTTTACACAAACTCTATCAGGGTCTACCAACTAGCAGTGCATTACTTATCTTTTAGTCGAACACAATATGAAATCAGCTCACCAGTCATCTGCTTATGCAGTTAGAGTGAGATTTACATCTTGCATAGAAAACAACGGTAGGTTAGGATTCTAATCTATCTTTTTTTGGGGATGACTATAGAACTTCATTGATATTTTGAAAATGGTGCGGTCATAGTAGTGCTGCCATTATCGCTACGTCTAACAAGAAATACATTTAAATTATATGATGGTATCGATACGCACAAAATCAATTAATCAAAATCTGATATCAATTCATGTTGCATAACCTGAGCGGGTTTCATAAAACTTGATTTTGGTGCTTTTTCTTTCGGTACACGTCTTTCATTTTCATTGTCTTAACCGGTAAACCTTACAATCTCAGCAATGTATTCATCTAGCATAGTTTCATTCAACGATCATTCCTGTGGGTAGGCGGCTCTCGTCATCTCTCAATGAAAACTTCCTCAAGAAGATGGGACACATTATCACACTACTTTGGTAACAAGATGTATTCATAACCCAAACTTATCGTAACTCTTCAGGTGAATGAGATTAGACTGTGAGATTTATGGTCCACACCCGTTAAAACTAGCAGTCGCCTTGGTTCAAGAGCATTCGGTAAGGCTATCATAGTTGCAGATGTCCACAACAATTCTCTTATGTATATATTTTAGACATTCATTTATCCCATACCTTATGTATTGATCTGGCCTTTTAGTTAATCGCACTTAGGTTATGGGTCTGTAACACTGGCCAAAAGATCTTCGGGTCTTTTCGCCAGACATTTGGACACCAGCGTTTTGTAGTGGTTTTTTTGTTAACACTGCAACCTGCCTCGGATGAGTCGCGCCTACGGTACCTGGCCATCGAGCCAGAATTACAAGTGGGACTTGTAACAAAGGATGAAGGAGCAAACACCCTCGTTATTGTTGGCAGTCAAATTAGTAATAATAGCCGCTCAAAGTGACCGCTGGAGGTCGAAAACGCTAGCTTTTTCTGTTAGAGGAATTGCTCTTTATTTCTAGTCGTATGTTCTATCGATCGAGGCTCTGCTACTTTCCATGTTGGAAATACGCTGATATGTCATTTGTATTGCTGTTGATACAAGTACATAGAATTATCCATCTTCATATTCATCAGGAAAATCAGATATTAGAGGTGATGTATATACAGCTAAATTTGAAAGAATTCTCAATAAATGCGATGTATCATACAAAAAGTTTATTATCTGAATATACCAACGTTTACAAGAAAGAATTTTACCGGAGCCTGAGGTTCTTCTGGAAGAAGCGAAGGAGTACGTAGGCGAACTGCAAACATTTGTGTGTGCGAGATATGGCTGTTATTAGACTTGATCATTTATAATTTCGATTTGTACCAATGGTAAGTACAAATAGCTTCATTCCATCATTGGTAATGTCTTGTATAACAACCCTTTCTTGGGGGTAGACTGTTTACGAGAAGTCTATGTAACATTCGACAGATGATCACTACATTTGACATATGTTCGTACGGTTCACTTATGCAATTGCACATGAAAATACATAATGTAGACAACCTATTGATATACACACTTTTTTGGTGAAGAAAACCGATGCATGTCGCAGAAAGGGAACAACTAATAAATTTTTGTAAAGATAATAATGTTTTGCTGGCCAGCGTTAATAACACAGCTTGGCTAGAATATCCCATACCCTTTTCACAATTTTTTTTTTACTTTATCTGTATGTGATCCTTCCTCAATTATAGTGTTGGATCGAGAATATATCTATTCTATCTGAACGGTAAATTAAACATCAAGCGAGATGGGCTGTAATAACATGATCACGTTACAGCTCCTGCATCTAAACTTCAGCGGTGAGCATAAACTCAATGCGTCAGATATATTTAACCAAGATATCACGCAAGGGTACACAAATTACATGAGATGTGCGATTGATTCGGCCCGAATATTACCTACCTCGAAAGAAACGCTGAAAAGAGCACTAAGCTGGCTATGACAATGAGGAATTGGGTCGATGGCCGAACTTACCAGCGAATCTTTAGATGAAGCAGCTTTTTCCTTTGCCGTGGGTCAAGATTTGAATACTAAGCAAAGCGATATTCTGATTGTGCTGTCTTCGACTGCCGCACCCCTACAAATAGTATATTATTACTTCCTATTACCCACAATATCTGCTTTTACAACTATTCTATCTACCAAAAGTCAGAAAAGCACCGGAGCAACAACACTCCTCTCAACGTATCTTTGCTTGCTCGGGATATCTATAGAGACCATCAGAGAAAAAATACAGGAAGTATGAATATCCAGCTAATGAATTTATCTATGACAGCCCTAATATATGTTTGTAGAAACCGATGAAGCAATTTTGAATCCTCCAGAATCACAAGAAACAATAATTCTGGGGGGAAATCCTACAAAATTCAAAGACAGTCCACAAGTGGTGAGAAGGCACTAAAAAGGCTATTAGAAGCTGCACAAGCTCGGACTACTGTTCAAGACTTAGAATCCTACGGCACCACGGCCATTCCAGCTCTCTTGAGCTATATTTTTCCAGAGGGAGTAATGAGCTTTTGAAGGAACAAAACAAGATGGAAAAGCTATTCTATGGCCAATAATGCTGCGTACAAAACAAGAAAATGAGAAGATGGTTTTGGAATCAAACAGCAGCAAGAGAAAAATCAAGCGACAGTGACGAAGAACCCGCCGGCCCTAGTACATGCATAGCCACTTCTATGGGAATTTCCTCGGGCACTCCCCTCAGGGACCATTCTCAGATTAAGTACCAAAGTGTGAGGTTTTTTAGAAGAAGTGAACGAGCTTAAGTCTAATCCAAGACATTCTTTGAGATAACTGTTAATTCAGTGTGATAAATTGGTTGGTGTGATGACGATTATAAATGCATTAGCATATATGTACTACTACTCTTTCGAATATACTTCATGGCGTATTGAGCCTTTGATTATTCAAATTATTCCACCTCTTGCGTACTCCCAGGTAGCAAACGCTCTCACAGTCGGGCATTCCTACCCTCCGACGCTTTTAGCTTATGTTTTCTTATTGCTGTTTGACGAAAGTGTTGGAGTGAGAGTGCCCGAAGGGAGTGCTCGGCGAAACTCCCACTTCTATTAAAGAAACCTCCGCCCGTGTCATCTGTGCCCTCGTCGCAATGGTCCGAGTGCATGTCAAATTATCCAAGTCTACCCGAACTGTAGCAACTGAAGATACTGCCAGCGTTGCACACAGTGTACTAAAGCAATTGATGGAGAAACGGGAATAGCGGCGCAAATCACATACTTTCTCCGAACCTATGCGTCACACCGAGTTGAAGTTTATAAACCACCGACCAGGCACATCCCGGAGTGTCACCTGTCGCCACATTAGCTAACGTTATTAGCCGGTCTTAAATATGAATACCAGCGTGAACAGGCTATTGGTAGAAGTAAGTAAAAATGGAGCCTATTCCTCTCTCACTCTTAAATGTACATGATCATGCGCGGCAGATATGATGTCCCCATTAGTCAGAACAATGGTTTCACTACCAGTGAAGCGCAAGCTTGAACAGAAAGGGTAGCCATCATGAATCTTTTTCTGCTTGACAAAACTGAGCGTTGGATGAGCTGTCGCCATCTTTCATGCATTGGAGACTAGAATTTGCCAACAAATAGACTATTAAATCTTGGGAAAAAAATAATCGAGGAAAGCCACTTTAACCACCGTCTCTGGAGAAATGCAGAGTTTTCCCTTCATCTGAATAACTATTGCAGGGTTATTTTCCCAGCAAGCACCAATTGGAACTGCAAATCGGGATTTAATCACATACTTATCAAGGTGACGGCAGAAGAAATCAAGCCAGTTTGCAAAGCATTATGCAAACTGAAAAGGAACGTATGGAGGATAGTAAAGCTGCCCACGGAGACAACCATTCCAATGCATACAAATACCTGCAAGAAGCGCAACAAACGATCAGAGTCAAGCATGGTACCACAATTGATAAAGAAGACAAGCTGAAACAGATTTTTGAACTGAACTCAATAAAGTAGGTTCAGGAAAAGAGAGGAAAAAAGGAAAATAAGTAGAGACTACTACAGCCAAGCAACGATCTCTAAGACGCAAGAGCCGGAAGGAGGAAGCCCAAAGGCGCCCGGATAAAGTGGCGTTCACGTAAAACAATATCCAGCAAGTAATGCAGTGGTTATCAACGTACTTGGTTTACTTATTATTATATCATTAGATGACCTCCGCTGTAAGAGTACTTTTTGCCAAGGAGTCAGTACCTATTTCTGGTGTCAATCTGGATATCAAGACGACAGGAGCCATATCTATCCCCAGTTCCGAGGATATGGTAGGATATGTCTATTTTCTTTGCCGAAATTCAAATACTCAATTCGTAGCGCATGAACATCCTATGGGAACTGCGAACATCGACTGGCAACTATCTTGCACGCTCAACAGGCATCACCATCGAAGGGTTACACTACAATCGGTTGCAATATGGACGCAGCGAGGAATACCGCGCTGAAAGATGTCTCCATGGTGGTCTCTGCAGACGGAAATCCACTTGTGCCGCTCAATTTCCAGCAAAGGAACACATACAAGCTTGATCAACAATTGGCTCGCCAACTAAGCCCAGTTTGGCATGTGTAAGGCCCCGACCGGTGAACACCTGGTGCATTAGATTTGAGATTTGAAACATGGAATTCAAAAATCTCCTTTTTGTAGACACCCTGTAGGTACAATCGAGCCAAACACCGAGTTTCAGGGGATATCGATGTGTAACTACTAGGCTAACGAAGCAACTAGCAAACAAACAGCGATTTGACAGCCCATTTAAACAGTTGTTATGACACTGTTCTGCCGGGATTCACACGAATTCTCTGGTAGAAATTACTGTTATTCATCCTATTCTACAAACAATTCAAAGAACAACTTCGCGATTTACTTTTACAGCTGTTTTCTTTGTGAAAAAAAACCAGCACTTCAACGCTATCTAGTTCTATCACTAAGAAAATAGCTGTTTATTTCTTCTATCTTAGTAGGACTGGTTTTATTATCATGCATCACAAGGTTACACGGTACGTTGTCACCCTTTTTTCGGTATACACTCTCCTTTCATCAAGCATTTCGAGCCTTTTTATTTATTCTACCAGAATAGCCGTCTTTACTCATATGCGTTACTGGAGCTTTCGTTGATTTGATATCATTATCTTCTTGAGTAATTCTGCGAAGGGGATACTCTATCCCTTGATGTGATAGCACGCTTTCAGAAAAGTTAGAGAGGTAAAGCAATAATAAATAACACAAACTTTGTCGTTGGCTTCGGATCCTCTTGAAAGTAAGGGTGATTCAATGCCTTTTCCGCTGTTATCCTTTTCGCTGGGTCATATTCTAGTAGTGCTGCCAATAGATTATACCCCGCTTCGCTCTTTGTACCATGCATCTGTTGGTACCAATGTTTTAAACCGTTCCCACATCTATCCAAACGAAGTATTCACAATTAGCTAGACAGAACAACTCCCCCCTGACTTACTGCGGAAGGGAGTTTAAATGGCGATAATCAGGTAATTGCTCCATCGTAGGCCATCGCTCCTCTCCAAAACAGATGAATGATTATGAAATAAACTTTCCAATGCCGTAACTTACTGTCGGGTGTACCAAGGATCTCAAAGATCTTGCTAAGCTGACTATGTTGAAACGGTACGTTCTTTTTACTGTCCATCTTGGCTTCCTCTCCCTTAAAAATTGGTTTTAGAGCTAGTAGCTCGCCAAAAATGCACCCAACAGCCCACATATCAATAGCTTTCGTGTAATGCCTCGAGCCAAAAAGTAGCTCAGGTGCTCTGTACCAAATTGTTACAACTACTTTGTCACCATTGAAAAGTGGCTGTAATGGCTGATTGAAAAGACGTGCCAAACCAAGATCGCCTAACAACTCGTCAGATTGAATGTAACTATTTATGACTATTAGCTACCTGTTTTTACGACACCATCACTTGTCAGAAGAACTTTGAATCAAGTGTGAGTAGCCAATCACCAACTCGTGTCTTGTTTGCATCCTACGTACCATTCGCTGGTTTGAGATCGCGGTGAAGTACCCAATTGGCATGTAGATAGGCCACACCATTTATTAATTGCCATAGAAATGATTTAATCGTAACTTCGGGTATTGGTTTTCGTTCAGTATGGAGATGATAATGTATAATTTGCTAGATCAGCACAGCATGGTGTTATTCATCTGTCACGAAAATATAAGGATGCGTACCAAAAAGTCATGTTCAGCGTATTCAAAAACCATAAATATTGCCTTGTCCTCTAGTAAGACCTCCTCAAGCGCCACAATATTCTCGTGGCGTAATTCTCTACAAAGCTACGTTGGCGTTAGATCTGCTTTTTCGCCTCGGATTACAGATAGCTACCGCGATTTCTCTACACGCTGACTGCGAAATGCCAACGTAATGATGCGTATCACCCTCACGATCTGGTTTAAATTTTTTTATAGCAAATTCGCGAGGATCATCCCTAACGAATTGATAATTATTTATTGTGCGTGCCATGATGACAGTAATTTACTTGTTGCGCGATCTGGCTTTGTAGACTCGACCGTACGTTCCGGAGCTAATAAAGCCTATAATTTCATACTTGTCTAAAACTTTTGGACGGCGTGCATCTCGCATGAGTTTATATTCTGCCATAGACATTTGAGCTTTTCAAATGGTTTAGACGAACCGAATCAGAACTTGTATGTGACAACTGGCCTGCACCAATCAAAATAGGTAATTTTTGGACTGGACTTCAGCGTATAAAGCAATTCACGTGGGTTCTACAGTGTACGCACTCGTCTGCCTGTGTATCTACTCGATTATATCATGCAATAGAAGACTTCTACATTATATACGAGTAATAATCCAGTAGGTTGGAATACATTAACCATGGCTGCGTCTATAACGTTTCTGTTGAAACAAGGATGTGATCGTAGTTCTCCTTCTGAAGAATTGCTATCGATTCTCAGGATCTGCGTCTCATGAACACTCGTGTAACTCTTCAATAGAGGCCACCGAAAGCTTAATAAAGATCGATGATAAGTAAATATTAACGAAAAACTTGAGTGTGTGTAGATAAATTATCCATCCATTTGACGTCAGCACCAGGATTCTTTGTTTTGTGTTATGTAAGGAAAGTGTACATCAGTTTCTTCTCTAACGTTTATGTTGCTTTTTAGACAGTCAGCGAGAATTTTTATTACGAATGGGCCATTTATTTCAAGGGAGGCAGAAGCCATTTTCATGCACGAGGGTGGATAGTGTTTGGGTAATAAATCACCTTTTTTTTATCTTATAGGACGTATGAACCTTCTTTTATTTCTCTAAATACTTATGTGGCTCTATGGACCTAGGATTCAATCTGCTTCTTGTGTATATAACGAACTACGTGCTTGATTGGACCCTGTTGTTCATCTTGCTAAGGTGGGTCCCAAGAAGTGGCCAAATAATAGCCAACGCCAAGAATTGATATCAAATCTGCGCCGATGCTCTGTGCTAAGTCCACCACTTCAAAGTGAGCAGAATAATTTTGCCATTGTGACGAGGTGATAAAAATTCTGTTAAGCCAATGCGTTTAACCTCATATCCGTTTTGAGTTAACTTAATGGAGCCATGGATGTTTTGCGATTTTATTGGGAAGTTGTGTTGTTTGCAAAATGACAAACTGGTCGCTGAAAAGTTTGCACCTGCTTCTATGAGAACTTCTGTCTCCAGGTCCACTGTCGTCTAAACATGCCCATCATTGTGCTCGACCAGATATCCCACGTACTCAACATGCTGCAGACCAACCCACCGTGTAACAAAATCCACATCGACTACTGGCGACCCACTTGGCCAACCTTAGTGTGCCTGCTATGACAAATCGACGAACTTTGTCACACTGATGGTGCATTCTGTGCCGACTCGCCTCATAGCAACCCTTTTCTCCTCTGGTTGAACAGTATTCTGAAACAACCACCAAACGATATAGACCCTCTACACTATCATTGCTTACTGACACGTCCAGTCTATGATCCTGTTGCTCCTCCCATCCCTCCCTGCTCTCTCATGTCTCCTCTCATTCGTCTCCCACAATTTATCCTCTCCCATCCAATCTCTCTCTCTCCCGCCCATACCTTTTCCCTTACGCCATTAAGGGTTTTTTTCTGCCCTTGCTTCCAATTTTTAAAGCTTTTTGGAACTGGCTCGAGAGTATATGCCAACAGGCGAAGCGTCCAATGGCCTTTATAATAAATTGTCTATGGTGAGCGAGTTCGAGTTTAGTGAATTTCGTATCCAACATCCTATTCATAGTTAATCATGCGTAGCTATCCAGCATATAGCCTGGATTAGTGCCCTTTATTCTGTGGTATTTGAAGGAGGATTTTGAAATGACTTCGTACAAGCACAGATCGACCGATTTTATCACGCTGTAAGCATCCATTTGGTTGCGCATATACATTTTTTTATATACTATTCATGTTAATGCCGCCGCTATCGACTTTACTGCCGCCGCTATCAATTTTACTACCGCCGAACCTAAACGATTAGGCAGCAACTGATGGCACAGACATGATCACATGTCCTAGACATTCAAACACGAAATGTGCGCACACAGTTCATAGCACTGTAGGCTTAATTTGTATCCGCTGATTTTTGTATGAATACCCCTACTATTTCTCAAACGAATAAAATATTATGTTACTACTGAGATTAATACAACAAAAATCAAAGTTATCTGCTTTATTATTCAAGCCCAAAAGCCAAGGTTCTCTCAAGAATATCACGAATCGTACAAGTCTCCTTGCACCTCCGTTGGTTATCATCAAGAAACCACCGATAATCCCTTTCCTTTTTTTTTATTTGATTCATTGACACACGCAACAAAGACTCTGGCAACATTTTTTTTTGTTTAACGACTTCATTTTATTCTCCACACAAACTTTGACTCCATTTGAACGATCCAACATGAGATCTCTGGTAATCATAAACACGATCTACTAACGGTCATATTTTCTTTTTCTTTCTACCTTTATCTTTCAACTGAGAGATATCTTATCTAATCTTGGTGTTGACTCAACAACTCACCTGGTGCTCACTTAACCCAAAACCTACCACTATTTTAAACTGCTATCCACATCTTGGTGCATTTTATCACCGAAAACCGCTTTACACTCACAACTTGGTACACGGCCACAAAAATCATACCTTACACTGCTTCTTTATAAAATATTTTTCTCCGAGTGATTCACGATCCACTATGGAGAAGGATGCATTAAGGAAGGTGAGCACAAATTATATGGAAGAACAATCTGTCTATTGTCAGCTCAGTTCGTATGGACCAACAACCATTCGATTATAAAAGATCAATTGTTTTTTTGAATAAACATCATCCTACGTTCAATATCACTGATTCTTCTTTTCTATTTTTTATTGATCTTTGATATCTCTCTGAGCATCAGGTATAGTTTTGAGTCAGCACTAAAACTATCGAGTATCTGTCATATACATAACAAATTGTTGTGTATTTTACATATCGGAACTAACAAATAGTTTCAATCACAAACATTGACAATAGCATATGTACATACATAAATAAAGAGATAAAACAATATCACCGAAATAACTCCATATCTTTGTAGTAAAGACATAAATATACAAAGATCTAAACTGAAGATATACAAAGGGCAGACATAGTTAACTTATAATAAAGTAATTCAGTCTCAAAGGATTTTTTATCGTCTACACTACATTCCATCTATCAGATATATCACAGTATCCTTCAGTTGAAAGGTAAAAAGAGATGGAAAGAAAAATAAAAGAGGTCCTGAATACTGATTATAACGGATGTTATTGTGTTATTCTGGGTGGTGAGTTAGATAACGACTTGGTGTACGTTGAGACTCTTAGTGTTTAATTATTTTGTTCCTATTGATTTTATACTGGGAGCGGTGTTTTAGGACAATACTATTTGTACACCGATTGTCCAATGATTAATGTTAACTAGATGACTTATCTTCTGTCTGGTTTCTCTTCTGTGAGGTGTGTATGTAAATATAGTGTTGTATTTTGCTATGAAATACGACAAGCACAAAGTGTGGAAATGTAGGATAATAAAATAAAAGGATAAGAGAATAGAAACAGACAGATAGTTCTTTTGAGACTCTTTTAATCAGAATAAATTTGAAAAAAAATATATCGATCTAATACATCAATTTCTATCCTATTTATACACAAGAAATCAAAATTAGGGATCTTCACGAATCGGATCGGATCGGATTATACCTTTTTTGATTCGTTTAAGAAGTCGGATTCAAAACTACAGTCCATATTCGACTTAAACGGATACGGATCGGATCAGGTAGACAAATCACGGATCAATGACGACCCCTAATCCCGACCAGCTCGAATAACTTTTGTAGTTTGTTCGCCAGTTCGTCGACCGTTGAAAGGTTATATTTTCGGGTTGGACAGGTGTAAGATAGCAGCAAGATGAAATATAAGAGATTCCGGCAAAGAGTACCAACATGTAGAGTTATAGCGGTTTCCGGTTAAAAAGGGTATCAAAAGGGTAGCGGTAAGTTCGAGTTTAGTGAGCACCAGGTGTGGTTTTAAGTCAGCACCAAGACTATGGGATATCTCTCGGTTTTGAAAGATAAAAGAGGAGAATAAGAGTGAATAGTTCTTGAACACCGAGTATAACGGGTGTTATATAAACTCTTGATAGGCTCTGTTAAAACAAAAAAAAATCTGATAGTTAGTAAACTATGTGTGCGACTACCTGAGATCTCGTGTTGGATCGTATATGTAATGAAGGATATGTGCGGATAATAAGATAAATCCGTAAGAAAGAATAAAATAAAAAGAATAAAAGTTGAATCAAAGTCAAATGTGATATAGTGGGATCTGTGCCGCGAGTGTCGATGGATCAAAATAAAACTCAAAGTAGAATCAAAGATAAAAGAAAAATAAAAAGGGTTATCGGTGGTTTCTTGAGATAATAACCAACGGAGGTCCAAGGAGACTTGTATGTGTCTTGATATTCTTGAGAGAACCTTGGTTTGTGCTTGAGATTTGAAAGTGGACAACTTTTGTTTTAGTTGTGTTAACCTGATGTTTTATTCATTGAATAGAGGGGGTATTTATACAAAATTGATAGATACTAAATAGGACGTAAAAGATGAAATGGAGAAAGAGATGAAACAGTTAAAAGAACTTGAGTTGTGTTGAATTCGGGCTACTTGAGATGTCTTTTGTTCAAACTACTTGGATTCCTCATGTTTATGCGCTTGGGTTGCCTCATGTTTGATGCACTTGGGTTGCCTCGTTTTCGTAACACTTTGTGACTAGAAATTTATCAGTTGATTTCGGTAGTATGGCGGCGGCAGTAAAATAGTAGCGGGCGGTAAGAGGTGTGTATCGGAACTTCTCTGAAGCGGTTCATATCAGCTTCGTAATCGTGATAATAACCTAAAAAGGTTATAAAGTAGGTAGCGGGCGGTTATAAAGTAGGTACGGGCGGTAATAAAGTAGGTAGCGGGCGGTAGTAAAATAAGTAGCGGCGGCATTGAAATTGATAGTAGCGATATTAATCTTTTGTATGGCGATAATTGCTTTCTTTCTTTAGCCTTTTCTTTGTAATGTTCTTTAACTTCTTTCGTTCTTTTTCTGTCATCCCCGTTTTTATTCTCCTTCTTGCCGATGTATAAATAAAAAAATAAAAAGAGACTGTAGCGTCTCAGGACGCTACAGCGTCTTATTATAGGACGCTATACCGTTTGACCCTCGCCTTGTTCCAAGTTCCGGATCTGGTCCCACCAATGTGTGATCATCCTGTCGGACAGGAACTCCTTCTTGAAGGCTTCGATGAACTCGTTTCACGTGCTGACTCTGGCCTCTACGGAGTCCCACCAGGTCTGGGCGCTGTCGGTCAACCGGACACCGACAACCATGAGAGCGTCCTCGTCGCTCCATCGCAGAGCCTTCTTCAGCCGTTCTATGTGCTTCAGCCAGTCCAACGGATTGGCATCCGCTGACCCATCGAAATCGCTCAGGCCTCCCAGGGACCTGAACAGATTGGAACTAGCGTAGGATTCGTTTGGCATATTACGGTCTTGATGATTTTGCATTGAGTTTATCCCGGTCGAACCCCAATTTGATGCATAAAATGTTATCAGCAGTAAATAGTGGACCTGAAGTGGGTTTAGAATATGCTTTTATTGCACTGCTACCGGTCTACTATTTATATTGTTTGCGATTACTTCTATCTAATCCTTTTTAAGCTAGCAGAGGAGTCATGTTAAGGGCCTCCTCCGTTAACTTAATCATCTTTTCAGTACACAGCGGAAGAGAAATAAGAGCGCGTAGTGAGTCGACTCATTATTCTCTTCAGCGTGGCACGTCAACGCGAATTGAACTGCATCCCCCCCCCCCATGCGCATGGATGAATCGGTAGAGTGTGGAGATACTCTGGCAGGCGGAAGGAAGGGGAAAGTGAAGGGCAAAGGAGAAAGGGAAGGTTAATGCACATCGGAGCGGAGGGCAAAATGGGCGAGCGATGGATGGGGGGACTGACGGATGGATGGGGGGACGGAAGGACGTATGGGCGCTGACGTCGTCAAAGATCCGATGACCCGGCTGGTCCGGCAGAAGGTTCGGACACCCCGATCCCTGCCAAACGGATACGGCTTTAGCCGATATTTCAGCTGTTTTCAGACGTTTTCAGTGCGAATATGAATTAGGCCACATAATATATCACGCACGTGTCGCGGATATATAAGGTTTCGTGATGTAAGGGTTATCATATGAGACTCTGAATCTCATTATCCGAGTTCGAATCTCGGCGAGACCTTCTTTTTAACTAAATTTTGTGTCGCATTGTATCTGTCGTTTTCTGGGTTCCTAGGCGCCAAACGAATCACTTATAAATCGAAGCCGATCGTTGCGCCCAAATGTCAGAATCAAAAACTAATCAATCAAACGACGTAGATTGATAAATCGAAAGTTATCTTTTATTGTTTACAAAATAAAGCTCTATTTATACCTTTTGGTACCTGACTAATTGATTGACTAACTGTCTGACTAATTTACGTAGTCATCAAGGTACCAAAAGGTATTTCCAGCGACCGATGTCTCAGCTTGAC
>JNEV01001262.1:0-25368 GCA_000697495.1 Saksenaea oblongispora B3353
ATCCATGCCTTAGAGTTGCTATAATAGTAGAATCCAAGGTCTTCACCTAAAATCATATAAATACTTGTATCTATATTATATCCTTTTACCTGTTTTCCCTTTAAAGCATCTTGGCTTTTCAGCCTTCCCAATAAAAAATGGCATTGGTCTGAACTTATTTTCCGCGTTAGCAACCAATACAACAGTAAAGCGTTGCTTGTTCTGCTTTAGACCAGCTATTGGGGATTTGGAAATTGTTCTTGTCGGAACTTGGCTATAAAATAGACCAGTCTCATCCAGATTGTACACACGAGTAGATCCATATTCAAGGATCTTTTGCTTGATAGAGGCGAATGTTTCTTGCGTACTTTCATCATCAATATTGACAGGTTGTCTCTTGCTTTAGGAACTCTTAGATCCTTAGATGGATGTTATTTTTATCTTTCGAAGTGAAGTAAACCTGGTAGACCAATAGGAACACAGTTTCTATAGCGGACATCTAATTCGATATAGTAACATTCTCGGTTAAGTTATGGAGTTCCCTCCCGACGGAGGGTATACTTATAACGCGCGCCCACTGATAATAATGAAGAATAGATAGATATGTATCAGTGCGAAATATTATGAAATTAGCCGCAAATGAAAGTTCAAAAACGTATTTTATATATGGCCATTAGGCGCTTTGCTATTAAAGTATGTCCGCTTTAGCCCAGGCAGAAAACAGAAAGGGGGAAACCCCACCTGAAGTGGCTCTTCTGATTTCTCTGATTTCTCTGCAAGGTTGATTTTTTCAAGCATCTCAGACTCTTGAGATCTCGCTTTATCTATACTCTATATTTTTCTTGGCAACCACTTTTTCCCTTTATATTCCCAAATTTTCTTTTGCTGTCATTATTTTCGGAGACTTTCTTTGTGTTTGGCGACCAAACTCGTTCTGATATCAAAATTCACAGATCTGATGGTATGGCTGGTGGAGATATATTGAGTCTCCGCTCGCATTAATAACCGAGAAAAAAAAAACAAACACAAAAACTGTATTTCATGACATCTAACAACGACACTCTGGAAGCTCGTATTTTGCGTGCTGCCGCTGCTGTACCTTCAGACTTGCCTGAATTTCCGGATGATAAAAGTGATCTTCCGTCTGACTACGAATACAATCCCGATGAAGAAGAAGAAGTGGAAGAGGAATTCGAAGAGATCTCCGAGAATGACCTTTTGCAGTACCTTGACCAGCAGGAAAATCCATTGCTCATTGCTCAAAGATTGTTCTACAATGAAGTCAACACGACGGATTCACAGGCACAATGCGCGGACTGGCATCTTCGGCATTTGTCGTGTAAAGCTATCGAAGAACTTTATGGACACGGCTGGACCGTTATCGATGGTCTACTGGATCTAGACACATTAAAAGGTTTTTTTTTTCAAAATGAAAAGCGGTAGCAAATAGATTAATGGCTATGGGAAGGCGCTCGTGAGGAAGCTGAACAATTGCGAAAAGATAACAATTTTTGTCAAGCAAGCCACCTTAAGGACGAGCAGGAGGACCCGTTTCGCGATGTGAATGCGCGAGACGATGCGATCATGTGGTAAGACAATCATGCTATTTTTTTTAGCAAACTTTCTGTTTACGTTTCCTTTAGGTTAGAACCAGGATCCGACTCTCTCCCGCCACATTTACGTAAGATCCTCGACTTTGTCAGCGGACCTTTACATCAAGATTTGGCTACGATGATTCGTTTGAAAGGACGTACAGAATATCAGCTTGCATACTATCATCCTGACAATGCTCGATATGAACGACATCGAGATGCATTCCCAACAGATGATCCAGAAGATACGCATCAAAGACGAATTACTGCCATTTGCTATTTGAACCCACAATGGATACCTGGCGATGGAGGTGAACTTAAACTCTTTGGTCGTCCTGATATGGCAGATACATCGGACCGAACCATCCATCCATTGATGGGACGCATCGTATTATTCCTAAGTGGCGTTGTAGATCATGCGGTGCTAAATGCAAACAAAGAGCGCTACGCTCTGACGGCCTGGTTGCGATAAGTGTCCCATTTTTACAGTTTCTTTAGTTTTTTTTTTTTTTTGGCTGATAAAACATACTTTAAATGTTTTCTGCTATATTTTATACGAGGAAACTGTGCTTCTTTTTCTCGCTGTGGACCACTATGGCAATGCTCTGGAACACTCGTCCCGTAGCATTATCAGGGAATTCCTGAGATTCTTCAAGATAACGAATTGCTTCTAAAAAGGCAAACAGTGAATTCATCCACAATCCAAAAAAGGACAATAGCGCACTGACACCGCGTCGGGCAAAATTCCCTAAGGACCAAATAACCTTTAAAAGTAAGAAGGAGCTATTTTGGACTCAAACATGGAGTTATTATTGGGACTTGTGTTTCACTGCGCAAATCGCTGAGGCTAACGTATGACTCATACGCCACAACACCAATATCACTCCTTTCCGAATAATCTCTAACTGTGCTACATTTGCTCGGTTACAAATCAAGTATATATAATTGAGCTAAAACTTGCTGTTTCCACGCTAGTCTCTTGTCAATACTACTTATATTGTTTACAATGAAACTAACTTCAATGGCCATTGTGTCAGCTGTATCCATGGCTGCAGCACATCCTCTTTATGGAAATCAATACCCTGGCTCCCAAAAGTTATTTGACACACATAACGACAATAATCAAGGGAACCATCCAACCACGCTAGATGGTGTGTTTGCTGGCATCGGTACGTTTGCTCACTTACCCTACGAACAATGCTGGAAAAATAAATCGGTGGACTATGACATTGCGTTCCTTGGAGCACCAATGGATACCAGTTAAGTGAATTCCACGTTACCCATTTGTTTCTGACATCAGTGAAAGCTGTAAGTTACCGCCCAGGGGCTCGGTTTGGTCCGAGTGGCATCCGAGAAGCTTCTCGACGCACAGTCATCTCTGGTGGCTATAATGTACCTTTGGCCATCGACCCCTTTACAAGCTGGGCAAAAATCGTGGATTGTGGAGATATCTTTGCAACGTAATAATTCCCCTACGTTTCTTTTTATGTCTAACGTCATCTATATCTAGCCCGTTTGACAGTAAAAAAGCGGTTCAAAGCATTCACGACAGCTACAAGGAATTGCTGAACCGCAAACCAGCCACAGAATATGCCGGGGACTTTCCTCGTCTCATCACCATGGGTGGAGATCACACGATTACATTACCTATTCTGCGATCCATTCACGCCGTATATGGGCCTGTATCTGTCATTCATTTCGACTCGCATTTAGATTCTTGGTCGCCTTATATCTACGAAGATGATACTCAACCCAATCTAAATCACGGAACCTACTTCTATTTCGCATCTAAAGAGGGCCTGATCAATAAAGGGAAGTCCGTCCACGGTGGTATACGTTGTAATGTTAATAGCCCTGCTGAATACGAGGTATAAAACCATTTGATTTGCCTCTGTGAGAAATACTAATACTTTATACATCAACGAAATCGTATTTAGGAGGACGCTAAGCTCGGTTTCCATATCGTTGAAGCTCGCGAAATAGATAAAATTGGTGTTGAAGGCATCATTGACCGCATTAGAGAAATTGTTGGAAACAACTATGTATACCTTTCGATCGATATTGACACATTAGATCCTGCATATGCTCCAGCTACTGGCACTCCTGAGAGTGGTGGTTGGACTACACGAGAATTCCGAAGCATTATTCGCGGACTTGATGGTCTCAAGATTGTTGGAGCAGACCTTGTAGAAGTAGCTCCAGCTTATGACACTAGTGCCCAAATAACAGCCATTGCTGCTGCGGACCTGTTATTTGACGTTGTCTCCATCATGGTGAAATCCCCGTTAAATAAGAAATAAAATATTATTTTTTCTATATTTTTGTTTTCCTAATCTTTAATCTTCACTCTCGGATGCAGTCGCCGTTTGACAAGCTTTTGCCTGCGAGCTAAGCATTTTAAGCTCTGGGATGGCAGGGCAAAGCAACTGCATACAACTGACTGTCAGTTGTTTATTCTATGAATCATGTCAAAGGGAGAGTATCAAGCGTAATTTCTTACCCTGCATGGACAGGCATCATCTACAGAAACAGTATTAGCCATCAAACAAGTTCAACTGATCACTGCTGTACCTTCATCATCACAAGCAGGCGCAACGCTTTTACAGAACGCACCACTACCCACCGATTTCCGTTATCATGTAAGTATCCTTGCGATTATAATATGTACTCTACCATGCTTCATTATCAGGCTGCCGTTGGATATTACTAACTGGGCGAGCGGGCGGAGCATTTGTAGATTGGCCATTAGTAGGTTGTGCATAAGCTGGTTGCCCAGAAGCCGGTGGGCTATAGGCTGGCGGGCCATAAGCTGGCTGGCGTTGAGATGTAACTGCTATAGGCCACCTGCTAGGTGGAGCTCCTCGGATATCACGACTAACTAACTCTGGGGCATTGTCATTGTAATTGATTGACCTGCATTGTCTACGTTGAACAGATAAGATTTCCGCATCGGTCATGCCATGCCCACAGCTGCAATAGGTGAAACTTACACTGCAGATAGCAGTATTATTACAGCGAAAATCAAAGTGATATATTCTTTCTCCCGGAAGTACTTCATACTATTCTTACAAAGAGAAAAACTTTGGTTTTATAACCCAAAAACGCGGGCCACTGGATCCTTCAATAGAGAGCGTTGCCCTCGAATCCGATTTGATTCTTTATTTAGTTCACATGATATAAGATGTAGGGGGTGGTTTTCTGATTGCGCTGGCTTCAAGGTTAGAAAAACCAATATTCTGTTTCCGTCAAAAAATTGATCACCATTCCGTTCTCGTCGGTTAATTTATTCTCCTAGGTCATGACTATCCCCTTGACGAAGGGCCACCCCTGATAGCTTTATAGTTTGAATCGCCGTCCTGTCATCAAACTCTGCTTTTGGCACGAATATATTATTGTGATAACAGCTTTTCCGCTTAGTTTGATGTTTCCAACCTATGAGGGACTGAAGACCGATATTAATCGTAATACTATAAACTTTACTTGTTTTCATCTTGCTTTTTCTTGTATCTACTAACAACCTCTAAACCTTATAGCTCTTCCATTTATATCCTTGGACGTACCAAGATATTCAGACGCAGTAAAACGTGGAATCATCCTTAATTTTGTACTCTTTTAGCAGAAATTTCTTAAATTGTTTGAGGAATGTAGCCATATATCTTCAGGGAGACACATGGTCTTGTATTTCTACCACTCCGAATAAAATATTACTGAGGTATATATTCTATTATAAACTGGCAGTTACTCCTGGTGGCGGTTAATGAAACAACACACTGGTATCCATGAACTATAACTTTAGTATCTTTTACTTCTGGAACACTAATCCCACGGGTCTCTGACATTAATGACGTCGAGATAAGAGGAGATTGTCCTAAAAGCTAAATAAGTATCTGAGAAAATCATACCTCTCTTCTTCTTTCTAGGCAACCACTCCTTAATATTTATGCCATTTGCTATTAGGACATCTTATATTTTTCCATCTCTTTACCCCACCCACCCCCCAAGGAACGTACGCTTCCCGCCGATTTTTGCATGTGCATCGTTCCCTTATGAATTTTCACGGATGCAAATTGTTTAACCGTACTCACACAACTGAAAAAGTGAACACATTCAAGTCAATTACATCTGTCGGCTTGCTGCTCGTCTGTAGAACGAATTACGCAGAATTACTTTTTCGCATCAAGCATTATTGATGTAAGTAGATAAATTACAATAGTTTTGTCATTGTATATCCGGCATTTATACTTAGTTAATCATGTGTGGATCATTAGGAGAGTTAATACAGATTATGGAAGAACAAACCATCTACAATAAACCAATTATATCTAGAATATCAGCCATTCCAGTGTAATTTATGGTTTGTGTTATTGAAAAAAAAAACATCCTCGCGGATTCTTCTACCTATCAATCTTTTTATACCTCATCATTATAGTGGATAGCCATGTTGATAGGTTGGTTCTAGAGACATTGTATAAAACAGTGTTTTTTTTTTCTGTCGTTATTGAGAGTATATTTCTTTCCTCTACCTTTCGAGGTGTCAATGCTAACTTTTTTTATTACAAAGTATACCATGAATTAAACACTTCTCCGGAGTCATTCCTTTAGGAAAGCAAGTCGAACACTGAACCAAATTGTCAAGATGGTACTTCTTCATGACGAAAGTACAGATATATATATATATATATATATTTTAATTTGCTCATTTCTTAATATGTTCCAACTGGATCGTGGTGTGCATCTCTCTATCTGTCAAACTTATTGGCGGTAACCAGTTGAGGTTGGATGGTTTGCTTGATATAACTTTGTATACCAACGCTTAACGTATTACAGGTTTCTGAGCGACTTACTACGTCAAAATATCTCTTCCTATGACCGAGGGTAAATATCTTTATTTCAAAATACATTGATTAGTACCGTCTGATTGTAGGGGTATGTATTGGTGGTGGCTATTCAGAGTCATCTGGTTGTTTCTCTCTCTTTTTCTCATTGATCTCGTTTGCCATCTATTATAAAAGATTTCATTGAAGTAGAGTATGGTACTGAGCTTCTGAATCCGGCATTAACCGACGATTTGGATCACTTACAACATGCTGTTGTGGGCGTTCACAAAAGCGCCGTGGATCCTTCAGAAGCTGTAACTACTTTTGGTCGCGATTTCTTTTTATACGCTGACAATATACCCTTTCACAGTTGGTTCTGTGTGATGGCACCAGAATATCTGGGTAAGACAGTCATTAAGCCTTGACAGTTTCTCTGATATGTCTTCTTCTCAATATCAAACCGCTGGAAAAACAATGACTGTATCTAGATCTCGCCATGGATGGGCCTTATCTGGGTGGATACTAATCTGGGTAGTCCAATAGGTAGGCCATGCTATTTGGAACAAATATTTTGTCCCAGCGATGTAGGCTGTTTAGGGATACCCAGATCAGCTTCCAGCTCTAACTAGACCACAACGTACATTACCGTCTGTAGTTGGTAAGAACTCTAAAGATGCATCTGCAATATCAGAGTTTATTCTAAAGCGCTGTGGATGTATTTAAGCAATCAGTGAACGCACATTCAAAATATATGAATAGAGTTCCTATGCTTATCGTACTTACCCTTGCATATTAGTAACTGAAGGCAGAGAGTTGTGACGGCCCAGTGATGGGTAGATCTATGTGCTTCATCCAAGCCTCTGCCAGACCTCGTCTAACAAGTACAGAGTAAAATATCATATCATAGAATAATAAACGTAGCAGTGCTTTCACTGCAGCGGCGTAATTTAATCGCCTGACTATATTGTATCATATTTGCGTTTGAAAATGGCTCTCATTTATGCTTAATTACCGATATGCAATCAAATGGTACGTCTTGCAAAATCTTCCTACGACACTTCGAGCATTGGAACCTCTTCGATGTTATAGCAGCTATCCAATGAATGGTACAGTATTATTGGGGATATCAGCCAGAGAGGTTACAAAGCAAAATGCTTTGGAAGTTCTTCTCCGTATCCTATTTCAATTGTTGCGATAGAGTAGGCTAGATAACCTCGATAAATACAGAAGTGAGAGAGCCCGTGGAACTTTGTTAAAGTTAAATTATTGGTAGACCTATCACCAAGATATGCAGTTTCCAGAAACCGAGAAAATACCACTTCTAGTGAGCTTATTGGGCTAATTTTATTGCCCTTTTGTCACAGATACCTTGTTTCACACGTAATATGTACCCTGTAGATATCCATATCACCAAGCGACTGCATTAGAACAATAACTCCTCCCTAATAATATTAAATAGCCTCCACTCCGTATGATCTCAGTCTCAAAACGACGTAGCCATATGTAAACCACTACTATATTAACAAACAAAATATCACAGGTGATAGATGTGAAGAATATTAAATCATTAGTTGGAGCTATATGATCTGGAGTCATTATCAATAATGTTGCACTCATCCAGAATATCTTTATTGAGATGCATTTATTGACAAGCTTACGTATATATGAATATTATTGTATTCTGATACCAGCAATATCAGTCAAATAAGTGACCCTCATATTACTGAAATTATTCCATTTAGAGGCGGTTTGTAAAAGGATGACTTTCTTCTAGAATAAACAGTAGCATCACTGTATCTTTGCATCCCTTTTCTGCTAGACTTATCTCGTCGTGATATCCCAACACAACAAATATATGTACAGGTTTTCTCGCTAAAGTATATCATATACAGATATGACATGAGACAATATTACAGATGGTGCCGGAAAGTAGAAACAAAAGATAAAAGCCCCATATTGGATTTTATGTGAGCTTTGGGGAATTTCGGTGATCTTTGTTATTCAAATGACAATAACAGGCGACTAACGAGATATTTGCGGTCACTGTCCGATTTTTATGCGATAATAGAGATAACAATTAGCCACAGTGAATTCATCCTGCTTGATAGATAATCGCAAAACACTTCCTCAAAAATGATACATTGATTTGAAACAGAAGATGCTGTAGACATCTTGCAAGCGTTAAACCTCACTAATAAAGCCAGATGAGCAGTTGTTCCTAGTGTTATTATCTTAAACTTTGGATCTATCCGTTCTAAAATTTGTAACTCAATCAAGATGAAAATATAATCTGCAAAAGTTTTGTTTAAAGGGGATAGAACACAAGCAAGTTGCTGTTCGATGATTTGATATGTAAATAGAAATATCTGCTTCAAAAAGAAGGGAAAGGAAAACATGACATTGTTCTATAGCCAGAGACTTTTTCTTTAACAATATGGACGCATGTGGTAACAAGAAAAAATAAATGAACAAAGGGAACCGGGCAGAATACTGCGAGACTGTGTGATATCTTTTTATTCTTATTACCACTCTCTTATTTATACTTTTCTACTTGTTTCAGTTATCGAGATCTGTCATTGATTATTAATTATATCTTCCAACGTTTTCTATCCACATCTAGAAGAATATTTGTCATATTGACCTGATTGGTTCCTCTGGTGATGCTATGTTTCATAGTTCAACCGTTTCTGTAGGTAATTGTCCCTTCAGATACTACAACGCATTTTATCTGAAGATTCTCGACTACTTGCATTTTAACTATCTACAATTAGACGGTGGCCTTGTTGAAGACATGGTTTTTTTTTACATTGGGTAAAGATTCAAGTTATTGCGGAAGCCGATAGATACTGAGCCATGTGGTATTTCTACTCTAGGTAGATCAGAAAAAAATTGAGGGAAAATCCCTAGAATATGGAAAAGAAAAAAAAAGATACAGGGCAAATAATAGAAATTGGTAGACGAAGCAGTATAAATAGGAGATAATTTGTGAATCCCTTCTAGGGATGGGCTGGGAGTGATAGATTCAGGAGGATAAATCTAGTGAATTCACCAGGAAGGAGAGGGTCGGCACTACTGATAGTGTTTTTGGAACTAGGCACGTGATTGATATATTAAGGAGGTTAGCGTTTAAGTGAGAGACATCAGCGGCTCTATCAAACTGTAGCGTCCATGGGATCATGGATAGCATGTACACGACCAGTTTCGGGAGATTGTAGAACAATTTTGGCTCACTCAATATTTGCCACTGAGTAACCAACAAAGCTTCCAATGGAGGAGATAATTTTATTTTGATCAAAAACGTCATCACATGCAAGGCCATATTGGGCACTAAAAACATGGATATTCACTCCGGCCAAAAAAAAAAAAATAACACCTTGATGTAAAGTATTTGGATCAAGAATGGGCTGGATTAAATTGATAAACGTGTTTATGGACATGCCGAAAATCAGTAACAGCACTTTAACGATTCGCTGAGTGAATAAAAGAAAAAGATCCAACTAAATAGGCTCTGAGAGTCTCTGTGTCCAGCAGAAAAGCTTTCTTTACAGTGCAGTATGTCATTTTTGTATGATACCTTCCTTATACCGACGGGGTATCTGTACCAAAGTTGAATATCCGGCACACGGTCTTATGGATCTACTTATTCGGTAATTGCCTTTCACAGGCCATGCATGAGTCGAACCAAAGTTGGTTGATGAGCAAAACGAGGATTGAGTTGGTAGGTGCTCGGATGCTGGAGGCTGAACGCCAGGAGGGAATTCCTGTCCAAAGATAAAACCATGGACAATCTTTTCAAAACGATGTTTCTTAACGCATTGACGTCCCTGTTCATTGTATTATAGCCATTTATAAAAGTCGTGCAATTAGGATTGACGCAACAGACTGATCCTGTCGACCTCCGAACTCGTCCATTGTCCGTGCGATGTTTGTGCAGTTGTATTGGTTTCAAGCACCAATGGCACGTTTTACTGATGTTGAAATCATTGACCGTAGCTATGACTCATTTTGTTCTTTGTTCCATCCGAAGCCGTTTGGTTTCCCTACAAGCGTTACCCTTTATTGTGGAATTATATGGCCACTAGTACCCATAAAAATGAGCGGCTGATTCAGAAGACTAATGCTCCAGAAAATACCTTTGCTTGAGATCAGCGAGTCGTCAGTACGTCTTCGTAGTCGAATGCGTCTCTCTCATTCGATCCATCTTACTACTGAACATCTCCTTCTTTTCCTTTTTGTCGCGCACGTAGCCTTCTAATAAATGCTGATCCGAATGCGTAGAGTAGTTGACTGTCGGTGCTTGGAGTTTCCATGTTACGTAAGCATCTTGACGGTGTTCATTCCTTGTTTCCTTACAGAACCCCTGGACTCACTCCAGCATGTACTGATAACTTGTGCTGCTTGTCACTGCGGTTGTTCGGATCTCTGGGTCGACCCACATACGGTAACAGAACTCTGCTCAAACAGCTGCCTCACAATGGGTACCACCTATATTATCTATAAGCTTTTATTTCACACGAATAGAACTATATTTACCTGAGCTATGGTCCCTTCTGTGATCTTTGCTTTGTCTGGCAATTCCTTCTGCTTGCCCTCTTTTCGTTTTTTCCGTTTCTTCTTTCGCCTTTGCTTGCCAATCCACTGCTATATGCTTTTGTTTTCCCTTTCTTGGTAGCTTCCCTTCTCATCTTGTTAAGCCTATATTGCTCTGTACAAGATCTCTTGAGTTGGTCCTCTAGATCAATTGCAACAGATTGCTCTTTGCAAATCTTTTTGACGAATCTCCTTTAGCTTCTTGTAGGTTATGCTATTTGTGCGCCTGCGAGCCGATTTGCTGCAATACATTCGTCGTTTTTCCAAGTTCTTCACTATCTTGCGTATTGGCTTTAGTTTGCTGTTCCAGGCTGTAGACATTTTCTTGATTATTCTGGATCAATTGATGTGTCTCATTTACGCTTAGCGAAATATTTTCTGTAGATTCAGTTGATGTTCGTGTATCTCACCGATCTTCGAGAGCAGATACGTTGCGCGTTCTGCGTCGACCAGGTTCCCCTATGATTTGTACCGTCCATTCATTGACAAATATATGTCTCCAGCGAAAGAATAAATGCGCCGACCCATCATACGATGAATTTTGTCGACTTGGAAAAATGCTCCTAACATAGCTTGCTTTTTGGTTATCGCTTGAAATTTACGGGTAGTAAATTCACCTTTTTGAGTAGTGCGTATATCGAATTCATCTCTCATGATCTTATATAAACATCCGTCTTTTACGGGAAGAGCCCACTTGTCCTTTCGCTCAACAGTGAATTTGTTCAGGCGAGCTTCCATCCCTAGCACTTTGGGACATATTTGTCTCAAAAAACGCACAGAAAGCTCTGGGAAATATGCGGGTACGCCACTCCATTAGTTTGAGCCCAGCGGGATTCCCATAACTACACTCCACTCATCTATACAAACAATTCACGCCCAATATTGGAATATGGCCTATCCATACAAAGATTAACCGCCAGACGAATGCGGATACTCTAAGACGCTCAATCAAACTGTCTCCAAATGATCTATGGTGCACATAGCCGCTCGTCTACCACAGTGATGTGTTACCTTTTGTGCATTCCTACCATGGCGGAACGGGTAGCAACACTACAGAGTAAATACATCTACTGATTCCATCATATACCAACCGATGCTTTGCTATCAGAACTACGACACTACATCACACGGGGCCCTACACAGCCATTGGAGAACACTTCGCTCAGCGACCATATGGAGGCGACTCCCGAAACCCCGATCAACAATAGACCACAAAACGCTACACAGACACATACGCAGATTTCACCAAGACCGTCTCCGGGATCCCCTTTGCAGATCTGGTAACGTGCTCCTCAAAGCTTGCAAACCTTCTCTAGGCATTGATCCAGTCCTCTGGCTTCCGATGACCAGAGAAGAATGCAGCCGTTGTATCCGGTGGCGACTTGGCTGGATGCCAAACGGCGAACCGTGGTCATGCCACAACTTCCCCACCCAAGCTCACCTCAGCAGGCACCACGCCATTTTCTGCCTCCAGGCCCACTATCGTCTAAACACGCCCATCATTGTGCTCGACCCCATCTCCCAAGTGCGCAACATGCTGCCGACCAGCCCACCGCGCAACAAAATTCACATCGACTATTGGCGACGCACTTGGCCAACCCTAGTACGCCTGCTACGGCAGATCGACGAACTCTGCCACACTGACGGTGAATTCCGTACCGATACGCCCACAGCAGCCCTTTCCTCCTTTGGCTCGTCAATACTCCAAAATGAGCGCTCAAAAAACGCCGACCCCTCTATCCTCTCACTGCCCCTCCCCTCCTCTCCTACGATCTACCCCCCATCCGATCCGCCCATCCTTTTTCCCTTACGCCATTAGAGATTTTTTCTGCCCTTTGCTTTTTTTTTTTTTTTTCTGTTACCTTTTTGGAACTGGCTGGAGCGGACATGCCAACAGGCGAAGCATTCAATGGCCTTCAAGTAATATAAATTTTCAACCAAATGAGACGTTATTGCGACGTCTATACAACTATCGTTACGAATTTGGCTCACAGTGGGAGTAATAAACTATCAGTACAAGGTACTACTGCAACCAAAGAATCGCGAATATAGCTCGGAATTGGACTACGGAATCGCGAATATCATGCATGCAGGCGTAAGCATAGGGATGGAAGGAAATACAAGAAAGTAGATCAACTGCATCATTCTTACTTGTCTAACTGTATCCCATAATTAAAGATGCACTGTTCTGTCTTCCAGGTACAGGTAACCGTTATACCACGAGAACGACTACTTGTTTAAGATCAATCACTTATTCAAAGAACAATAAACAATACTGCGAGTGGCCGCGTGTTTGTATCCAATTATCCGATTCGACTCGACGGTATGTTTGCTGCCTTTGGATGACCTTACCAAAGTCAATCAACAACAGCTGTTGTGCTTCATGTGGACACGGTGGGAACGAAATAGGCAAAGGCAAACCTTCTCTAATCTTTATAAAAGACCAAGCGAACAAACATGAATTTCTCCACCAAGCTATCCTCTTGACGATGATGAAGTTCCAATCAAGCCTCCTTGCCGTCTTTGCTTTCTTGCTTGCTCTTGTTTCGGCCGAGAAATACGCAGCAGTGCTTAAATTCCTACCGGCGCCTCACATATATCCACAACCTTACTTTACTGAACTTTACCTTCCACAACTCCACCTGACTTTTCGCGTTGCTCTATGGCCATCCACCGGAGAGCAGAGCCTGACCAAAGCGTATCCTGGCTTCGTTAGCAAGGGTTATATCGAAATTAACAACCTTGAAAAATTTGATGGAAGATTCGGTACAGTTACTACCGATAACACAGAAAACCTGGTCATTACTCTCTCTTCCCCCGCTGAGACAGCGAAGTTTGTTGGTACGAGTGCGTCGGACGAGGAGGTTGTGAACCTGAAAGCAAATGCGGATGTGCGACCTGTGTCTGAAGACTAGGGCTTCAAATCCTATGGATCGCACGTACAACTGATGAATGGACTCTACGAGCGCACCTGGTTGTAGTCTTTAGCTCTGTATTGTTTAAGCTTTAAATTTGCTCAGTATTTCTATGTGGATCTGTAATAAAATTACACTGCAGTTGTCTTGAACATTAATGTTTGCCGCGGTGGACAGTGCTCATAGTCCAACGTCATGGTTGATTACAGCCTAATATTCTTACAGAAAACCTTCTATATAAATGATTGTCATGCCATCTTCTGAATTTCGGTCCTACGAACACGTTATGGTAGCCTCTATTTGACTCTGAAGCATAACATGAACCGAAGTTGTCTTGAAGGCGATGTGGCCCGCCCATACCTCTAATTCATCTGGACTTCTCTTTACATAGAATTGAAAGAATACATAAACTACCTTCTATACAGATGCTGTGGGATAAAAATGCACTAGAGGGAGACGTTCATTATATTATAGTATAGATATTTACATTGTTGCATGCTGGTCCTTCCTTTACTGACTGAACGTCAGGGACGTAGATAATTGCTAGAATAGAGTATTTGAGAATGTGGGGACGGTTATTTGGAGAAAATACCTATAAAGCAAGCGGAAAGAGTGGGGAGGCGGTTTCTAAAGAAATACAGTGATATATTGCGATAGACAGTGTACTATACCGCTGGTTGAAGTAGAGCGCATCCAAGCGATAGGGCCAATTTTTTGAACAATCAAAGTCTTGAGAAGTCCGAGGTAGATTTAAAAGAGGTAGTGCTGGTATTCTAACAGCATTGTACAATTACGATTACGTCATATTATTTTATCATACTGAGTTGACAATTTTGTTGAGAAGGTCTTATATCAGAATTATGCTTCCGAAGGACCTTCACCCTTGGGCACTTCATTTGAAATTCCCCAATAAAAGGTCATTGATGTCAAATCATGTCAACTCTGAAGAAATCATACTTAATTAAACAGAATACAACATACTTCACGTTCGGATTTGCATAATAGTAATAGCTATAAAATATCAGGAAGAAGTCAATTTAGATGCTCATACTTGATACCGTTTAAAACCAGTGTGCAATCGCTAAGGTTAACTCTGTAAAATTGTTGAAAGGCTTAGTAAGAAGCAATAGACATTTACGCTGTATTTTGATATGGTGCAGAAATCATGATGAAGAAGGATAGCAAACAGCTGAGAGTATCTGGTGTGCCTGGTGGACACTTCCAGCATGGTACGTACGGATGGACAACTTTGCTTATAAATAGATAATATATGCATGTGTTTATCTGGCCATAAAACAGCGCTCAGTATATTGTCAGGTCGATTTCAAGGACAGAGGTCGTACAGGGTACATAGTAAACAAAAAATGGACTATCATATGTATATATATATATATGTATGTATGTAGTATGGGTACCTAGCAGGGCTGTTTCTTAAAAATATAGAGCCAAAAAAAAGAAAGCAATCCCGTATTTCTTTAATTGTGGATAATTTATGAATCGGAATATATACTTACCTCAAAACGTTCATTATACTGTAAGAGACTTCGACAACATATCACTAACCTAATGAACAGTATACTGCGGAAAGCTATTGCATTCACGCACATAGCAACAGTTTAAGACGACGCAAAAAATTTTTGCTTATCGAAATTTACTTGTGGCGCATTACCGACGCAAAATATTGTTCTTAATTGTAGTTGCTGCTCTAACAGTTGAGCGGAGATACATGTTTCCATCTCCTCATTAAATACAACATTAATCAATAAAATATCAACAACAGCGTTCGCTTTTTTCTGTACCTGTCTGATGCAGACGACTGAAGACCTGTCACACCTGGAGAATATCGGAGGATTGGCATAAAGAATTTTTGTTATCATAGACTATCTAGGTGAAGAAGACGAGGATCACTGCTTTTGATATTGGGACTACCGGTTTCTATGCTTTTTTTTTCTCAGAAATCCATAGCTCTCGCAAGGGGGCGGTTGTTGCTGGTTAGGTCACACCAAATTTGTCCCTATTTACTTCTCATTTTTAGTTAAAGTTTTGTCGTGGTCAATAGCTTCATCGCATTGCCAACTACTTTGTCTGTACAGATACAGTCTATGATGATTGCAAGGGGTATCAGACATTGCTAGCGATGTTGAAGATCTGTTTTCTAAATTGTATGATGGATCTGGACTCAGCTATTTGGTCTGTGGGTTTTTCCAGATGTTAGCTACTGGCTTTGTAAAGACATATTGGCTCACTATACCTCTACTTTTAACCAGAGATATACTGTATTTTCGCTGTCCTTACAAGGTTTATGACACACTTTTTTGAGGAGTGTTAATCAATTAAAAAACCTTTGCGAGCAACTATTGCAACAGGGACTCAAAAGTCAGCTGCTGAATCTTTAGATTATTCAGAAGTTGGTATTTATGTGGGCTAAAGGCTTATCATGATATCTAGTGGTAATGCAAATTATTTTTAACTGTCAGTGAAAAAAAAAAGAGATTAACGTCCGGTCCAGATACACAGAGGAAATAAGCCAGCCACCTGCTCCCTGTCCAGAAAAGAAGTCCGGGGAGCTAGTGCAAGGATACATTCTTGTACGTTCCGCACAGACGTAGCTTGAAAGCCCGTCTTAACATTTGTGTAGTACGAAGAAATCAGATTGCATAGATGGATTTTCTTTTTACCCTTTGTCAAGGTATCAAGAACAATCCGTTTCTCTTATTACTGCTATTTTCAGTTTACATTTCATTTCATTTTATTTTTAAGGATTCAAAATATGTTTGTACGCCATCGCTCCAATCAAGATAGAGATAGGGTAGGAACAAAGTTGTTGATGGTGTTACGACAGGAAGCGGACAAATGCTTACTCAAACGATTGGCTGTTGAGTGATTTTTGCTGTATACTAGGCATTCAGGCTTAGACTTAGACTTCGTCTATATAAACTGGATCGCAAATACATTTATTGCGCGCTTATCTTCTTCTTATGTCGTCCGACCAAACACCAGCAAACGATTCATTAAAAGGAGTCAAGAAAGTCGAACTTTTTAAGAAAGTTTGGACCAAAACAGACAAAATCATCGTCTGTATAGGGTACATGCCTCGGTCACGACTTTGGGAGTGTGTTCTAACCCGTCTTTAGCCTTACTTTGCTTTCATGGGCAAGTAGCTGGGAATCAAGTATGATATTTATCGTTACACCTACGGTTGCTGGTATGCTTGGAGCAAACAATTTGACAGCAATGCTGCCTATTGTCCTTGCTATCCTCCAAAGCGCACTGCTTCCTATGTATTCAAAGATTGCCGACATGATGGGCAGAGCAGAAGCCTACAGTTTTTCAATCTTTTTTTATATGATCTCATTTGTTGTAATGGCTACTGCATCCAATTATGATACTATTGTGGTAAATATGCTTTTGATACTTAATTCTTGGAAATTGACAATAATATTAGGGCGGAAAAGCTATATATGCAATTGGACATGGAGGATGTGTTATTCTGGCGCCCATTCTTATTGGAGGTAACAAAGTTGCATACCTCTCGCGGTTGTTTACTAAAACAAAAAATAAACAGATTTGACGTCAGTGATAAATCGTGGTCTTTTCCAAGCACTGTATACTCTTCCAAGCTTATTAAACTTTGCCGTTACCCCCATAGCAGCAGAGGCTCTCATGGGGATAAATCAGTGGCGGTGGGTCTATGGCATGGTTCCCTTGATTCTTCTTGTTGCTACTGCTCCGCTCCTCTCGGGCCTCTGGCATGCTGAGTATAAAGTGAGGAAAAGCGATCTATTGCAAACTGAAGAGACCTCAACAAAGCCAACACAACAAAAATCAATTGCACAACGCGTTTTATGGTTTGTAACTGAAGTTGACCTTATGGGCAGCCTCCTTTTGGTTGCTGGGTTATATCTAATCTTATTACCCATGGTACTTGCTCGCGCAAGATGGGGAGGCTGGCAGAGTCGTAAGTACTCCTTTACTTGCAAGTGTAGTCTAATTAGCTTTACCGAAACAGCAACCACCCTTGGCACCCTGATTTCCGGAGTAGTGGCGTGGATTCTCTTTGGGCTTTGGGAATGGAAGGTCGCCCCAAAACCTATCATCTCTGTCCGACGATGGGAATCAAAGAATCCGATATATGGTGTTCTTGCAGCTTCCACTTTACATTTGATCAACGCCACCAACTGGCAGTATCTTCTGACCTACCTCCAAGTTACCCGTAGAGCAAGCCCTAAGAAGGCCACATATATGCAGAGGGCATACGTAATGACCTCAATTGTTGTACAGGTCATTGTTGGTTATTGTATGAAACGCACACGAATATGGAGACCCTTCGTCCTGGTTGGTGTTGGTCTACTTATCCTCGGTGTTGGTTTAATGATTCCAGCGCGTATACCTACTTCATCCGATGCCTTCGTTGTCATTGCGCAAGTAGTAGCAGGCGTTGGCGCTGGCTTCTTGGAAATTCCAATTATGGTTGCCGTTCAGAGCTCTGTTCCTCATAGTGGTTAGTACAGGGTACCTGCTTTTTTTGTCTCACTGAACCCCCCTGATAGATCTTGCTATTGTGACTTCGCTCTTTCAGCTTGGTCATTCGGTTGGTGTCAGTATTGGATCTGCTATGGCAGGAGCAATATGGAACTCCATGCTGCCTAATGAATTAATCAAGTATGTACCTGGACAATTCGACGCTCGAAAGATTATGGCATCGATCAAGTATGCGCTTGATCTTCCACAAGATCAGTATGAAGGAGTCGTAAAAGCGTATGGCGAAGTTCAAAAAACACTATCCATCATTGCTGTGTGCATATCTGTTCTTGTACTTGTATTCTCGCTTCCTATGAAGTCGTTTGGTTTGGATGAATCAGAAAAGGACCGTGTAGATTGCTCTACCACAACAACCTCATCCGCCACAGATCATGAAGGTACGTCAGTTCGGGCGGCAACATTAGTAAACTTACCCGACCTGTAGAAAAATCTCCAGAAGTAGCATCATCAAAAGTATAAAACAATATCATTTCGTATATCATAATTATCATAATCTTATATTCAAATAAATGCCTCTATCAAGCTTATACCAGGTCAGAATGTAAACACCATTGCTAATATATAACCATTTACAAAGACAGCAGAAAACGTATAACGGTGAAAGTAAATATTATGACTCTCCATGTATATTCTCAGTACAAGCGCCTGTATCAAGTATTCTACTCGTGGGCAAGTGTGCTAGAATGATCATGATTGACCTTTGAATGTCCACAACAACACTTTACAGATGGAGCGGGAAGCAGCCATGCTGCGCGCCATTTCATAAGTCAATATATTTCTTTGGCGATGTAGGGAAAAAGCAAAATTAGATCCCAAACTGAGACAGATGGCATGCCCTGGATGGTGGTATTGGTCAAAGTTCACCTATCATGTTCCTCTTGGAGGTATTTTATGATGGTTGTTTTCAGTCCGTCTTTCGGTGGTGGATTGTGCGTTGTAGTCTTGTCGCCGTTGCAATTCAGGGAGCATTACTTTCAGTAGGGTATTACTAGGCAAAGCATTTGCTCGGTCAATTAATTTGGGTTGAAGAATTTGGTAACGAGCATGCATAGTGGGTAAGCCAACTAAAAAGGCAACTTGGACTGTACCAACTGGGGATGCAGAATTCTATCAGGTACACATCCACAGGCAACGCCTTCGGGTATTATCTACAGGATTTATAAGTTCCGCAGTCAAGTAGCAAATGGCCCCACCATATTTGATAATTGGACCTGTAAAATATTGTAGCTATGAAGAGCAGCAGTGATACTAAACACATACAAGTGAACGCCTGAACCGCGTAGTATACGTATTACTGCAAGTACCTTGCTATTCGATCGTTGCAAAGTTGATCTCGACCTATACAACCAGAAGAAAAAGGAAGTCAGAGGTATTTCTCGATAGTAACAGAGTTCACTAAAAAAAAAAAAGTGATTTTCACTACTCTTTTACTAAAATCAATGAAAACCTCTTTTTAAGCGAACTTTTAGTTTACTTCACTCATACAAAAACAAAAAAGAAATTGCTTACTTTTAAGCTACTCATAAAAAAAAAAGACTATGGACATCTTTATTCAAATAATAATAATAATAAGGACATATTATTCTCATTCTATTTCTTTGGAGGAAGGTTACTCGAACAGTTACTTATTTATAGACTAAACTCTCCATCAAGACATGTGTCATTCTGGTATATTTGCACCCTTTATCAACTTGATTTTGCTAATTGCGAGTAGTTTATGTAATGAGAGCGTATTCTATCCAAGTACTTGATTTACTAAACGTTTGTCTAATATATATCATTAAAATGTCAAAGCTGCTAGCTGTAATGAATAAAGGAAAGTGAGGGAAAAAAAATCGAAGAAAAAAGAGGAAGTAACTAGCTCAAGTAATAGCTAATAAAAATTGATTTCGGAGAGCTACATCATAAGAGCCGTGTTCCCTTTTTTTTTTTTTATCTGTTCACTTTCTCCCACTTTACTTTTCTGAGGCTTCATCTAATCTCCAGCGAACTGTTTGTAAGTACTATGCCTTTTATCTTCTACATTGACTTTGGCGATGTCTCCGTACGTTTGAAAATCTCGCCGTTGATATGGTGGGCTTTTATGTTTGAATATGCGTTCCGAGTTTGGATGGGTGTAAACAGCACCAAGATGAAATATAACGGATTTTGGTTAAAAGTACTGAGATGATAGGTACACCAAGACGAAATATGAATCAAAGGTAGCAGTAAGTTCGAGTTTTAGTGAGCACCAGGTATGTTTTTGAGCCAGCACCAAGACTATAGAGTATCTTCGGTTGAAAGATAAAAAGAAATAAAAAGAAAATTAAAAGAGGACTTGAACACCAATTATAATGGGCGTTATATGGATTCTTGATGGATCCTATTGAATAGAAAAAGAAACCTAATCGTTAGTAGATCGTGGATGTAATTAGCTATAATTTCATGTTGGATCTTGAAAGTGTAATAAAAAAGATGTGCAGATATAAGGTAAATCCGAGAGATAGAGCAAGAAAAATAAAAGTAGAATCAAAAGAAAATAAGATAGCGTTATCTGTGCCGCATGTGTCTGTGTTATAGGGATAAAATGTTAAGCAGACGGAGTGAATCCTTTGAAACTGGAAAGAGATCGTTTTTATTATTTTACATATCCCTAAAGTATTTATATGAGATTTCTGTGTACGCATGTGTTGTTATTAATGTGTTATCGCTTAATAAATACAGTGTTGATATTATGCATGTGACATATGGTCTGATCGGCTTTATACTGTGAGCAGGGAAGATCTACATTGTACAGAAAATGCGATTGACCCATAAGCTCGCATCTGGAGCTATAGTGAAAGTCCGTTTATAATGGTGCATGACAACATATCAGCTATACGACAGTGTCAACGGATCAAAATTAAAATTAAATTAGAATCAAAGGTAAAATAGAAAGAAAAAGGGTTATCGGTGGTTTCTTGATAATAACCAACGGAGGTGCAAGGAGACGATGGTGGTCTTGATATTCTTGAGAACCTTGGCTTTTACTTGGGATTGACAAACAGATAGACTTTGTATTGTCTGTATTAACCTCAGTAGTAACCTAATGTTTTATTCGTTTTGAAAAATAGTAAGGGGTTATTTATACAAAAATCAGTGAATACAAAATAGGGCTAAGGTACTATGAACTGTGTATGGACATTGTTTGTTTGAATACAATGCAGACATTTCGTGTTTGAATACAATGCGAACATTTCGTATTTGAATGACTTCGCATGTGATCTTGTCGGTTGCTGCAGCAGTTCGGCAGTAGTAAAATTGGTAGCGGCGGCGGTAAAGTCGATAGCGGCGGCAGTAAAATCAATAGCGACGGCATTAAAATTAATAGCGGCGGTAGTAAAATTGATAGCAGTGGTACTAGAATTGATAGTGGCGGCATTATCTGTTTATATGCTAATAATATCCTTTTTGTATAGCAACTTATTTCATGCATGTTCTTTTCTATAATCTTTTACACATTTTTTCCACATTTTTTCCACATTTTTTCTGACCCCTCCTTTTATTTCTTCATTCCAAGATAATAATATACTGATAAAATAAAATAAAAATAAAAATAAAAAAATAAAGATACTATCACTAGATAGTTACAGAATCTAATAACAGGACGCTACAACGTCGCTCATCCGGGAGTTCCGGGAGTCCGGTGGTCGGACTGCCTGAATCTCCAGCAGATTAATCCTGGTCCGAGGCTGCCAGCAGCCGGACATAAATCGTTTGAGGAGCGCGCGTGATGAGGCCATACATTAATCATAACTGTATCAGACCCGCAAACAGGTTGTGTAGTGTAGATTAAAGTGTTTATTGGAGGGGAAGTAGGCATAGTGGCCAGTCGCTGAGTTTAGCATGTCGGCCGCCTATCGGGTCAAGAGAGTTCATGCGTGTAACATAAAACGAAACCCCGACACCGGGGAAAATAAAAAAAGGGGGAGGGGAGCAGTAGGGGGATGAAAGTCCAGAAAAAAATAACAAATAAAATACTGAAATACAAGGTGAATTTGGGAATGGTAGAAGTTGAGGTGAAAAACCCAAGGGGGAAAAACAGAAACAATGATGTCGTTTGGTAGGCGTGCAAGCCAGAGAGCGTCGATAATGCAACTACAGAAGTAACAAACGTTAAACTTTTGTAAAGAGAACATACCGGCAAAAATTCATTGGACTATGCAAGGTGTTTAGTGATCAACACGGTTATAGTGGATTTATGAATTGGGAGGGTTATGAAAGGTTAGGGGAGGGGGCGGTTAGTTGGTGGGTGAAGGGACAGTGAGCCAGCCGCTGGTTCTGCCTCAAATTCTACCGAGGAAGTCGCTTGGTCTATTTCGCGTAATATGGTGAGAAGCATGGGCCATGTTGTTTTCCAATGGCCAAGTTTTTTCGGTACTCTCCGAGGGAGCTGGTTGAGTGCATAGTCGATTGGATGTTGATCGCTGGGAGGTGTTGTCTCTAATGCATCAACTAGCGCTTGTATCAAGTGAGCCACTCGTGGGCAGGTCAGCCAGAAATGGTCGCAATTTGCTTTGGCATATCAACACCCACACTTCACCGAGGGGGTGGGAGGGAGCCATGCTACGCGCCATTTAATAAGACGGTATCGCTCTTTGGCAGTGCAGGGAAGGAGCAGAATTGGATCCCAACCTGAAACAGAGGACATGCGCTTGATGGTGGTATTGTGCGAAGCTTGCCGATCATGTTCCTCTTGGAGGTATTTTGTGATGGCTTCTTGCAATGGGTTTTTCGGTGGTCGAGCTGTTCGTTGTAGTCGTAGTGCTGTGCGCCATATCTTGTTGGTACGGATTTTCGCCCATGTTACTGTGCTGTGTCTCTGTTGCAATTCGGGAAGCATTGCTTTTAGGAGTGTACTACTGGGCAAAAGGTTTGCTCGGTTTAACGAATTTGGCTTGAAGGATTCGGTAACGGGCATATGGTGGGTAAGCCAGCTAAAAAGGCAATCTGGACTGTACCGACCGGGGATGCAGGATTCCGTCGGACACACATTCGCAGGCAGCGCCTTTGAGTGTCATCTAACGGTTTCGCAATCTCCGCAGTCAAGTGGCAAATGGCCACGCCATACTCGATAATTTGGTCGTACAAAAATCTTGTAGGCACGAAGGGCGGCAGTGAGACCGAAACCATACATGTGAATTCCTGAATCGCGTAGCATTCGCATTACTGCGAGTGCCTTGCTATTCGATTGTTGCACAAGTTGGTCTCGATCTATACCACCAGAAGAAAAAGGAATTCCAAGGTAGCGAAAGGTCGTACAAGTGGGAAGCGCTTGGCCGTACAGAAAGAATTGAGATTCTGGTGGGGCATTCAGCACCTCACACTTTGCAGGATTCCATCGGTAGCCAAGGAGGGAAGAATGAATTTCTACCATCTCCAACATTCTATGTACATCTATAGATCGGCCCACAAGGGCTACATCGTCGGCATACATAAAACAATTGAGAGGGGTATAAGAAGAAGTGCGTAAAAAGCCGTCTCGGTCCCAGGCGTCGTGAACAAGGTAAGGATTGTACGGTTCCCGCAATTCCTCTAAAAGGTAATGGGGTTGGCACATTCCGAAGAGTAAATAAGAGGACGTCAGGAGCATAAGTTGAGCGACCTGTCAAATGATGGTGTTGGAATCCTCACCAAGTGAGGTTGTTCCGACACTGAGCGAAGAAGCCGAGGGAGTGTATCGATATAGATCGAATACAAAAAAGGTGAAAGGATGGAGCCCTGTAGTACCCCACATTTGGGCGTGATTTTCCGAGAAGTATAATTTGATAGGATGACCCATACGGAGACATCATCAAACATGTTCTTCAACAGGCGGAGTAATGCTGGCGAGATGTAGTGACTGAGCGTTTCCCAAATAATCAAGCGGTTAACGCTGTCGTAGGCTGCTTTGATGTCTAGAAATGCGACTACTGGCGGTGGTTGGCCATCGCTGGCAAAGGCATGCATTGTCTCGTGCAAACACAAAGCCTGGTCTAGTGTTCCTCGGTTGGCTCGAAAGCCGCCCTGGGAAACATCTAGCATTGGCATGGTTTTCAGCAGAGGAGAACAAATACAGCGTTCCAGGATTTTTCGAAAGATAGACGTGAGACTGATCGGGCGGTAGTTACTGGGATCGTCTGTTGGACCTTTGTTTTTGTAGATGGGAACGACCTGTGCTGTTCGCCAGAGCACCGGTGTCCACGACCAATTCCAACACAGGTTGAAGAAGGCAAGGAGCACTGGGCCAAGGCTGTCAGCTATCGGCTTGAGCATTTCAGCACGGATATGGTCCGCTCCAGGAGCTTTGCGGGTGGGTAAGTATTTGAGTACTCTCTGTATTGTATTCAGAGTCCAAGGGGCCGTCGTAGACGCACGGTGGAGTGTCACCTCTGGCGCTTCGCGTAACGGTACAGACCCCCTGAATACCCGTTCCAGATGATCTATCATGCGGTTGGCTGCTTGTTCTGGTCCCGCTTCAGCTGATAGCGTGACGTTGACTCGACGGCGTAATCGCATTCGTTTGACGGCGCTGACCATCTCTTCCGGTTTCCCGCTTTGTATTTTTTCACAGAATTGCTTCCATGAATGTCGCTTTGCCTTTTTGACTGCCGCATTGAACTCGTTGCATTTGTCGCTGTACGCATGTTTCGCCAGGACTTTGTCCAATGGGTCAACTGTGCGTCTCCATTGTCGATATAGACGTCGTCTGTGTTGTACCAGCTCCTCGAGGTCTGCATTCCAGAACCATTTCCAGTTGACTGGCCGCATTTGAGCTCTTCCAACACTATCATCCAGGGAGTTGTAGATGGCGTGGTTGAGTCGGTTTACTAGTGTCTCTAGCTGTGCCGAGTTTGGTGTTTTTTCAGTCTGTGCGGTTTGTTCAATCTCTGCCTGTAATGGAGTCGCATACTTTGCAAAATTGCTACAGTATTT